>JACCPG010001385.1:0-15431 GCA_016069955.1 Drepana arcuata
CATTGTTCCAAAAAACTTACACATTTTTGGACAATAATGATAAATTTAGGTTGCCTAAAAAAGGTATTGACGGCTCTTCTCGACCACCATGCGAATCAGAACTGTACAAGCAATATTTAAGGGCGTTACATTGCACAAATTTGGTCTCACGCTAACCTTAAAGTTCCAACAACTGAAGAACCTACAGACTATGGTTGGGAAGAAATAGATAACCGACATGAATTTAATTGGTTTACTGGGACTCAGTTACCAACGTCGATTGAGGAGATAACCATTCAGCCTGAAAAAGGTATCAATTCTTTTTTTAATTTTTTCTTATGATCATGTTTTACTATACACGCGGTCTAATTTTTTTCCATCTTTTCACAGATGAGGATAATGAAGACATGATCGCATGTAACTCTGACAGCGACTCTGACAGTGAATCAGAGAGAGATGAAAGCGACTCAAGCCAAAGCGAGAATGAAAACGGTTGATTTTCATTGTTATTTTTAAGCAACTCATGAAAATAAAAGTTAATTATTTAAAAATATATGCTACAATAAATTATTCATTAATCAATTTACTCTTACCAACATTTCCTCCATTATCAAACTTTCATATTTGTTATCAAAACAGTCAAATCAAGCATACTGACGAATAACTTAAGAAATGTAATTTCTTCCCGGACGAAAATGTGTAAGAGGATTGTTAACATACTCTAGTAAATAATGAAAGAAATCAGCTAGCTGTAAGTCAAGGGAAAAGTCGTCAGCTGATAAGATTCAGTAGGTGATAGATGCTGCTGCGTTACACCTTTCAAGGTACCAGCTGACAAACTTTCCACTGAGGTACATCAAGCTGACATTAATTTTCATTCATAGTAGTATATAAACGATCACCAGGTAAATTTTTGTTGAGAGGAAATCATTGAAAATATATAATTTTTTTTCATGTTCAAGCAGTCAGCTGACGTATAATCCACCATGTTATAGCCAGCTGACTTAATTTTTCTTTCAAAATACTAGGTTAACTATAATCTGACCAAATTTCAAATGGGAGGAAATGACTGAAAAAACCTTTTTTTTCTCCATGCGTGAGAGGCTGCCACTGCCCGCCCCACCCTCAGAGTCGCAGCTGACGGTCGCGAGTATTCATAGTATAAGTCCCTAATGCATTTTACGAAGTTTCGCTCGAGAAGAAATAATTGACCGAAATTGTACCTGGCTCCCGAGCTAATTGAATGTAGTCCGACACTGTTATGCTAATTGTTGGCCAAACTGCGAGTCCGGCTGCTTTGTAGATGATACACAACATTACTGGTATAATGGATGAATTATTATTATTTACTATATTGCTTAATCGATGTTACGAACCGATTCATATTATTTCAATTGTCAATTTCATCTTAATATGCAAATGTTACATCAATCTATTTTTTTAAACAAAGTGAGTAATAAAATACACTAATACTACACATAAAATATTAAGTTTTTTTTTTTATTGTTGTAACTTCTGGTGAGTACCTACAAGGCTAGAACGTGGCAATGCTGCCAGCCTTTCCGTACCCCTTGTCCCGCGGGAGGGTGCCAAACCTCCAAGTAGGTTAGTTAACGATTTTTAAACAGAATTTTTATCTATAACATAAAACATAATATAATGCAATAATTACTTTGAATTCTTATTTTAAATTAATTTTACGTTAATTTTGACTGAAATTAATAACAAACAATGTTTTTGCAAACTATATACTTAATTATATTTTTTTTTATAATAATATTTACAAAGAACAGTTGAAACTAACTAGATAAAATATTTACAGATAAAATATTTGTCTCAAATCGGTATCCCGAGGCAACGTGCCAAGAAGACTATCAGCATTGCCACGCTGGTTAGCAATGCTGATTCTCTGAGCGAGATATGTTCCAGCCCGCCTGTCACGAGAGGTCTCGTATAGACGGCACGAGAGGTCTCGTATAGACGGCACGAGACCTCTTTAAAAAGATGGTGCGGCGCCGGCCGCCGGCGATTGCCAGGAGACGGGCTCTATCAGCAGAGTTGAATGCACTATCGAGAAGTGCATTATAGGCCAACCTACTGATAGGCTCATCCCATTGTTTTTTGTATGTACGGACTAAGGGGAACGTCTGTGTTTGGGCATGCCATAATCCAGGCATCTCTGGCCTCAGCCAAGTGCGAAACCTCACAGCCACTAAGTGACGTAATAAGAATATTTCCTATGAAACCGATAAAGCCACATCGGAAATTTTGCGTATTCCCAGACCTCCGAACCTAATAGGAAGGGAGGCCTGAGACCACGAGCGGTCGTCAAAAAATATATTTAAAACTAATGAGATGGTAGACCTAATTGTGTCATCTAAACTGTGCAAAATTTTACGGTCTTTCCACATATGGCTACTACGTAAAACGTAGGTAAATTTGGGTACAAATAGACAGGGCCTAATAATGAAATAAGCCATGTGGCTCTTAATTTTGACTAAGTGGTCTGATGATTTTTGGAAATTTTTAATTTGGTCGTCCGCAAATGAGGGTAAAGCCTCGTCGAAAATAGGATATCCTAAAAGGCGAAGTGAATTTTTGTCTAAAATATTTATCATTTTGGAGCCAGGGAGTTAAATTTTGAAATAGTGGAACGTTCAATCTCCGAAGTGAGATCGGAGATAAAAAGTTCGCACTTCGAAAAATTTATTCAAGTCCGATTGACTTGAATTCGGAAATAATCAATTGGAGGTCTGACAGTACCGAATTCACGTCACCGCCCAGGGTCCCATCGTCCAAATACCAAATATTGAATTTAGAATAATTATGATTAAATTTAATTATCCTCACGCTTTCCCATAACGGTCCCCGAAGGGGTAGGCAGTGGTATATAATTAGTGTAAAAAAATACGAGAAATAGAACACTATAATAGAAAACAAAATAGACATTAGTTAAATATCGTTTTTTAGCACATAGCAAAAGTATACCTTAATAACACGTATTTTAAAATTGTATGATTACAGGTAGCGAGAGTCCGACTAGCGCGATTGGGGCCGAGGCCCCGCGAGAACTTCCCAATGAGCTGTCGGCCCCCTATGAAGTGCCCCAGTTCCCCATCGAACAGATCGAGAAGAAGCTTCTCATTCAGCGGCAGCTTAACGTAAAGTGAGTTTGGATTTCAACACAAATATCGTTGTTGTGTATATAAGTTCGAATGCCGACTTTGACAGAGTTTTTCTGAACTTAATTAATACATACATACATACATATCATCACGCCAAGTCCCTAACGGGGTAGGCAGAGAGTATAGAGCGCCAGTTCTCTCTAGACTTACATACCTCTTTCGCTTCGTCCACATTCATCAGTCTCTTCATACATGATCGTCGGTTTCGAGTACTCTTAACGTTCCCGTCCTTGAGAGTCCGATCTATTTGATCCAGGTAGTTGGAACGTGGCCTTCCTCTGCCTCTTCTTGCACACACTTTTGCTTTGTATATCTGTTTCGTCAATCTTCTTCACTCATCCTTTCTATGTGTCCAAACCAACGTAACATGCCTTTCTTCATCTTTACAATCACGCCCTCATTCACGCCAGTTGATTTGCAAATCTCTTCATTGCGGATTTGATCTAATATCGTTACGCCGCACATTTTTCGAAGAGATCGCATCTCGAAAGCTATTTTCATACTTCCTCTGACATACCCAGGATTCGCTGCCATACAATAAGGTAGGTACCCATATCGCGTTGTAATACCTAATCTTAAGGAAACTTTCATGTGGTATAAGGTTGTCTGACATGATTCCGGTAAAATTTTAACGATATTAATTTGAGTATAGAAGTCGTGGTGGCCGAATAAGTTAGGGTACCTAGTTGTCCGCAACGCAAAGATTTCGAGTTCAAATCCCAACTGTATCAATGAGTTTTTTCTAAACTTGAGTGCAGTGATTTGATGACCACGAACTTTGCGGAGAAAAAAAATCAAAGACTGATGTATAGTCGTGCTTGAGTATAATTGGCGATGGACTCGTCATCTGTCACGTTTAGTGGTGTTTATATTTAGTATGTGACGATCAATGTGCATTCTGTGTCCCTTGCGTTGAATAAAATATTTTGGATTTATCACAGTTACTCAGAGCAAATAACAATATTCTACGTTACATGTCCGCAGCAAATAAATAGCTTATATGATTAGGTAATACATTCTCTTGTCGCGTCGATTGTGTGGTCGCCCTACCCAGTGCCGTGCCCCACAGACGACACACAAACATTTTATAGCCAATTTCGTAGTCTGTAACAATAACTTATGACTCAAAGATAGGCTAGTTATAGCACTGTCTGTGCCAAAGTACTTTTTTTGGGTAAGTTATGGCATTGCCCTTGGTTCAGACAGGCTTCTTTGTTAAAAAAAATATTTAATATCTTTCGACTTGTTCTGTAGCCTAACTGTACGATTATTATGCGGCTAACATAGATTCCTGTAAGTCATCATGAAATACTAAGTTATTAAAGGTGCCTAAAAGGTTGGGCAACCACTTACCATCAAGCGGGTTGTGTGATTTATTTGAAACCTTCGTTTAATGAAACTATTTACATTATAGATTCGTGCGAATTGTCAGTCTATACCTAATATCTGGTCGCCGTTACCCATTACGTTGGAGTCAAAACATTACCGAGAGCCAATAAACTGCTTGTTACGCAGTTGCGCCATAAACCACTAAACTGGGAAGATATTATTAGTGCCCAGTAATTGGATTAACCTTGGCGCGACAATAACCCTTACCGCGGGGATGCTCTCGCCATTTGTAATTGAATTGCATTTCCGAACGCAAGTCTTCTTAAGCGCGCGCTCGTGTATTCGAATAGTTTTTTTTTATTACGATAGGCTGAATGTATCCGTGTCTTTGTCAATTAAGTAAATTAATAATTTAAGCGTGAGAAATTCTGACTGTTTTTCAAATAAAATGTACTTTATCAATGAATAAGTTAAAGTATAAAATATATGTTCTGATAAAAAATCAAATCTTACTTTTTTGTGGGAATTGATTAAAAAAGGACGAGTTTCAATTCTGATAAATACATTATCGTTCGTTCGTTCGTTGTATCGTTCGTGAACTTTTATCTTTTATAAAGTTATGTTTGGTAGTAAGGTTGAATGTAAAAGGTGGACGTCATCGTGGAATTCTTGGTAATTATCAGTCTTAATTTAATGTAGATCGCGACCATCTAATTGTATAAAAATGAAGAAATTAATACCAATCAAAACTTCAAAATCAAACGCCTTCGTTTCTTTTTCTACCTTAAGGTAGGAAAAGGTAGGTTTTCTACCACATGGAGACTCGAGCGTTGCCAACCCTGTAGAAATTTTGTGAAAACTCGTACTTGTGGTAACCGCAACGGGCCTGGACTGAAAGCAGGAAATCCATTCGTCATATATCAAATCATAATGATAGTACAGCTTCACTATCCTACTTTACGTTATCATAACTCATTATTACACATTGACGGACGTTTCTAGACCAAATTAGGGACGTCTTGAAAAAATGTCAGGTCAAGAGTACCCTAAACCGAAGAGCATGTATTAAGAGAATAATGAAAGTGGACAAAGCGAAAGAAGTATGTAAGGATCGTAGCAAGTGGAAAGAAGTGGTCTCTGCCTACCCCTACGGGAAAGAGGCGTGATTATATGTATGTATTATTACAGATTGGCTATTTGTTGTGCCAATATCATCATGAATTAAAGAGCTGGTTTCTATTCGGCGTCTCTGATAGCCCATTTCATTTGCTTCTGTCCATTGCAACCTCTCTGACCTCCCTATACATACATATCATCACGCCGAGTCCCCAACGGGATAGGCAGAGAGTATAGAGCGCCAGATCTCTCTAGACTACATACCTCTTACGCTTCGTCCACATACATCAGTATAAACCTATATAATTTGCAGTTATTTAAATTACAATGTACCAATACATATCTTAAGCTAAGTATCATGTAACATGTAGCTCGTCAAATTGCTGATTGTAATCTACACCTTAGGAATGCTGTTGCTTCCTCTTACTCCACATATATAGATATACTAGTATAGATATATAATATAGAGGTAACTTTCTTACGAATTATCGCGAAGTAATGAATGCGTGATTGCTGGCGTATCATTCGCCGTATCTCAAGCACAAAAGTATACATACTTCTTAAGTCTTTGAATTTCTTCTCAAACGCACGCAGGTTTCCCCTTCATGTTTTCAAAGTCAGAAAAACAGTACATTAGTACAGGCTTTGAACTAGCAATCTCTGTTAAGTGAGCTATTGTGTATATTAAGGCCGAGGTGGCCGAGTGGTTCGAGCAGCCTTGCCTAACCCTGACTGTGTGGTGGTATGGTGTTGCTTGCAGGGCCGCAGAATGTGGGCAGTCGGTGCGCTCGTTCGGGGGCAGCGACGCCGGGGGAGTGTTCGAGGACAGGCTGCGGGCACCTGATGATGACGACGCTGAAATCTACCTGCCGCACTTCCAGCGAGTCGCCATCAGCGGCGAAGACACTTCAGGGGTAAGAGTATACTCCGAGCGAACTCCAATCTATTCCAGCTAATATTGTTTCGCAACACATCTCTGTCTTTATATACCTTTATATCTCGAGTAATTGCCTGCAGCACAAGCATTGCAAGTTCGAATCTATGACTCTATGAATGAATGAACTAAAGTACATGATGATTTGTCACACGTAGTCATCCCACAAACAAGCCATGAGTTTAAACCACCCCTTCAGAGACCATTGTGGGAAGGCGTGTAGATATAAAGAGGCATAACAAAGAGGCAACAAGAGTGGTGTCTGTGTATCGTTTCACATAAATTCTGTTGACCACCGGCTTCTAAATAAGTAATATTTATCTGAGTTTTATCAATGTACTATTTTTGCACCCACTGGGCACGTAGGCACCACCGCACATTTCAATAAATAAAAGAAGTTATCTTATCATACAGAACATATCAGAACCGTGGTGGCAGAGTGGTTCGAGCAGTTGCCTGCGACGCAAAGGTCGCAAGTTCGAATCCCGACTGTACCAATGAGTTTTTTCTGAACTTAAGTACAGTGATTAGTCACACCACGAGCTTTACGGTGAAGGAAAACATCGAGAGGAAACCTGCATACGTCTGAGAAGAAATTCAAAGGCGTATGTATAGTCGTGCTTGAGTAACGGCGATGGACTCGCCATCTGTCACGTTGGCACCTAATATACCTCTGGCGGAAAGTGGGTGTGTGGGTATTACCTATACACCTCTGCCTACCCCTTCGGGGACCCTTGTGGGAAGGCGTGAGGATATATTATATTATTATTATATTATTTATATTATTATCTTATCATACGTAATAATAATTATCGAGAAAAGCGCCATCTATCGCTTAGTGTAATAAACCTTATCAGGTCCCGCTTGAAGATCTACAGCAAGCGTCGTCATACCTGGTGCAAGCTTTAGAGATCCGTAAGAAGTACATGGAGATGTCCCAGCAGTGCTTCGCTGCGATCACGGCCCGCTTCGTCCGCACCATGGACGCGGACGCGCCCGAGAACAACATACCGATCGTCAAAATGCCTAACAGACACATTGCTGGTAACTATTGTAGTATAAACTACTCTACCTTCCTACTAGGGACTCGATATGTTTGTATAAGGAGAAGCGCAAACAGATTTCACCTGCGTAAATGATTACCGAACCGTTCCCTGCTTATAGTTTATCATCATCATCATCAGCCCATATTGGTCCACTGCTGGACATAGGTCTCCCCTAATGAGCGCCATAACGCCCTGTCTTCAGCCTGCCGCATCCAGCATCTGCCAGCAGTCCTAAATAAACCCGCTATCAAATGCAAACATATTTATTCAGATCAGCAGTCTCCTGAGATTTGCATGTTCGAGCAAACGAACTCTGCCTTTCCATTATACTAAGCTATGTGCGTGTGATATTTCGTTCTGCAGACCACATAGTCCACCCGCCTTTCAAGAAGGACAAGGATCCGTTTGAGGGCCCCACGCCGGGCTCCAAGGGCTACAGCATCCGGCCCGTGCGCGGCGTGTTCAACCTGTACCGCGCGGGGCCCGACGGCCTCGAGGCGCGGCTGCCCTACGAGCACATCCTCCTGCCGCAGTACATCCAGGACATGAACACCATGTGCAGCATGATCGCTGACGGCCCGCTGTGAGTAGAGGCTGGGCTTCCCAATGCTAGACCTCAGAGTGTACAGCGTGGAGTTCTGCCAAAAGGCTGTGATATTATATCTGCAGGGACTGGCAACGCGCAATACCACTGGTGTAAGGCATCAGGCGCGCCGCATGCTTGTTTGCCAATTTACATACTTACATATCATCTCGCCAAATCCCTAACGGGGTCACACAATTAAATGTACGGTGAAGGAAGTTTTATACTGTGTTCGGAAAGCTATACTGTGTTGGCAGCAGAGGATATAGTCTCATTATGCTAATATAACTCTAACTTAATATATCCCCCCCCTCAAAATAGCTCATTATTGGGAACTTTATCGCGCAAAAACACAACAACAAAAAATTATGTTATTTGGCTACGGACTTCTATAAGGTGCCGTCCCCAGCCCTTACGCTCTACGTCTCTCAATTTTATATCAAAAGTGGAAATTGGTCGATACTTGTAAGCTCATATCTCGATGTTCGCATACACATGAAAAGAAACTCGATGCCGTATGTAAACTCGTGTTGCAGAGACGGCGATGGACTCTCCATCTGTCATGTTGGCACCTAAAATATATTACCGACAAAAAGTGGGTACGGGTGGTGTATGGGTATAACTATACACCTCCCCTGCTCTGTCTCCCCCTCCCCTCTCCCCCAAGAGGTAAGACGCGAACATATTAAATACCGTAATTATGTTGCAGCAAGTCCTTCTGCTTCCGTCGGCTGAGCTACCTGTCCTCCAAGTTCCAGCTACACGTGTTACTCAACGAGCTTCGAGAGCTCGCCTCACAGAAGGCTGTGCCCCATAGGGACTTTTACAACATCAGGTATGGTTAAGCACTTCTGTCCTCTATGATCAGATCTTCTAGAAACCTATCTGGTGTATAAAAATATTTTTTTTATAGTAATTGCTGAATAATATATTCCTTAGCACAATATAAGGTACTGTGGTTCTGTGGTCTTTGTGCTAAATTTTGACGACAGAACTATTCAGTGAACTAAATAGTTCTGCCTAGTCTTAAAGTCTGAGTCCAATTCTCTTCAACGAACCTACCGTTCAAATCCAACTCAAGTTGCCAATCTTGAATTTGTTACTTTTCGGCTCGAAGGACCATAATTATGTAAATTAATTGTATAGGAAAGTGGATACCCACATACACGCTGCGTCTTGCATGAACCAAAAACATCTGCTGCGGTTCATTAAGAAGACCCTCAAGAATCATGCTGAGGAGGTATGTAATAATTCTTGAATATTTTATACATACAAAATGTATGTAAGCGTTTGTAATTACACAAATTGACCTAGTCTAAAATTTTCAAAGCTTGTGTTATGGTAACTAGACAACGATACATCTACTTGATATATATATATACATAAATACAGGACATCCAAGGCTAAGTTACAAATACTCGTGTTCATCACACAAATATCTACCAAGCCGCGACCTCAAGTCTCCCAGTCAGGCGCTCCAACCACTAGACCAGACGGTCGTCAATTATACCACTGGAGATGAATCTTCATATTATATCTTCAAATTTTTCACCAAGGGTCTACCTTCAGCGGGAGTCGAACCCACGACCTCAAGCTTCGTCAGGCAAGAGCTATGACCGCTAGGCCAGATGAAGACGAAACATTGAAATGTCAACTTAATCATCAATCATCATCATCAATTTAAATACGTCATAGCAAGTTTAACATATAAATCTGTGTTCAGGTGGTGACCTTGCACAAGGGCACCCCGATGACCCTGAAGGCAGTGTTCCAGTCCATGAACCTCAGCACTTATGACCTCACTGTCGACATGCTCGACGTACACGCTGTGAGTATTGAGTACTCCACAAATAGACTTACAATAAAATTTACATCTACCCTCTTTTCGTTAGATTCAGGTGACAATATCTTCACGTCTTCCCACAAGGTCAGGAACCCATAAAGGATAGCCAGAGGTGTTAACGGCGTGTTTTTAGACGCCAGGTGTAAAAGAGATGGGTATAGTGCTGTTTAAAAGAGATAGGCATACTTTCAGATACATGACAAATGACATTGCCCTTCACGTACAACTCGCGGTGTGGTCTAGATCAGATAATGCATTTGTTCGATCTATTGGTAATATGGATTAGTGTAACCACGGGTGATCACCTTTCAATCTCACAAAAGTGGTGATAAGCCATTGGGCCGTAGATGTCTTAGCGCCGAAGTTAGCGATGGTCGCTCGATTCCGTACATACACGCGCGGAGATCGCAGTGACTCAGTGAGCGTTGCCAACAGGATCGCAACACGTTCCATCGGTTCGACAAGTTCAACGCCAAGTACAACCCCATCGGTGAGAGCAGGCTGCGCGAGGTGTTCCTCAAGACTGACAACTATATGAACGGCAAATACTTCGCCAGGATTATCAAGGTTAGTCTTGGGTACTCCTTTGACAAATATGATTTACTGTTCACAGGCGCTGCTTTAGGATAATGGTCAAACTCTTTCATATTATTGCTTAGCTCAGATGAAATATGTATTAACAAACTAATTGTGGTTCTATAGATAGTGACATCCACGAAAACGCGCCCCACCAATTTCTATTCGTGGGATGAGGGGAGTATGACCCGAGTATATTAATTGTAGTGTGCGTGTGCACTCATAGGTAATCAGTGTGTACCGATAATACTCAAACATTAGTGGGAGGTTGAACACTTCACTATAAACTCTAGGGAAGAATAGTGGGGCGCGTCTTCGTGGATGGGACTATCTATAGAAGGACGACGAAAGACTTCTATAAGCTATTTTAAGGTTGGTAACAGCTGCAACATATTTAAAAGACAGAACTAGTAATAAATAAATTAAATATTGCTTCTAAAAGGATTCTCTGAAGTATTGATCTGTATTTGAGTATATCTTGTCACATCGCTATGATGTTGTATGTGACAGGAAGTAGCATCGGACTTGGAGGAGAGCAAGTACCAGAACGCGGAGCTGCGCCTGTCCATCTACGGCAAGTCCACGGGCGAGTGGGCCAAGCTGGCCAAGTGGGCCATCCAGTACCACGTGTACTCCGACAACGTGCGCTGGCTCATACAGATACCGAGGCTATAGTGAGTTCGGCTCCTTATCAAACTTGTTCTGCAGAATTGCAAGCGTTCATATGCAACGGTAACCGTCTCTGCCCGAACTCCCGACTCCCGAAACGAAACCCCGACTGTACCAATGTGTTTTTATGAACTTAAGTCCAGTGATTAGTCACACCACGAGCTTCGATGAAGGATAACATCGAGAGGAAACCTGCATACCTCTGAGAAGCAATTCAATGACGTTCGATAGTTGAGCTTGAGTAACGGCGATGGAGTCACCATCTATCTTGGCACCTAATATATCTCTGGCGGAAAATGGGTGTGTGCGGGCTCTGCCTACCCCTTCGGGGACTTTTATGGGAAAGCGTGAGGATATATTATATAATAACTAAATACTATAAAAACTATCGAATATATATTTATATATAACTAAGCATTTCGTAAACTGTCGCAAATGGTTTTTGAATTTAGTCGATGACATAACATTGACAGCTACTTTCCGTTACAGCGACATCTTCAAGTCGAACAAGATAATGAACAACTTCCAGGAGTTCCTCAGTAACATCTTCAAGCCCTTGTTCGAGGTCACCAATGACCCCAACAGCAACCTGGAGCTGCACAAATTCCTCACTGTGAGTTTTTTAAAACGAACTTTTTAGTCCACCACTAATCCGACATATAATTGTTTTTATTCGTCCAGCACTTCCAGAGACAGCATGTAAATAGCATATATGAATTGCGTTTTCAATTATCAATTATTAAGTTGATTAGAAAGTTTATTTTTACCCCAATTATGATAATTTAAGACATTCAGGAAGTATAGACAAACAAGAATATTAATGTCCTCTTTGACGTTGGACAATAGACTTATTTTTAAAATAGGAAGTATTAGCTTCACGTATTAATATTGTTATTTACGTTATGGATACAAATTCTTCGATCGTATCTATTCCATATTTACTGAAGTTATTCAAGAAGAGTGTGAAAAAAGTCCTCCAGAGTCGGCAACGCGGGGTCGATACCATCGGTGGTGCTAGTGTCCATGGTAATCGCTTACTATCAAGCAGGGCACAGGCTCTTTTGCCACCTTAATGGCAGTGTCGCCTTTATTTAGTACTTTCATTTATGTTTCTCTCAACATAAATTCACGAAAAAAACACGTTATTTTATTTTGTTGAATTATTAATACGCTTTTATTAGCTTGAGACGTATGTATGTTAGTATGTAACGGAATCTTTGAACATGATTTTAACCCCCTTCAAAATGTCGGATTAACTCGAAATTTGGCATACTTATTAAGGACCGACGACAATTCAATATTTTAAACATTTTGATCCGTTATCCTTACTAGGATAATCAGGATCAGCGATTTTTTATATTCATTTTTGCACTGCTAAGCAAAGGTGCTGATGCTGATTAGAAAGATAAACTTGATAATACGCTACGTAATAATCGTTAAAATAATCACAAAAAAATTAAAAATAAATAATAGTTGGATTTGCTATAAAAAGTGTATTTTTTTAGTTTTTTCTAACTATTATTAATTTAGTTATAAAGTTATAAGTGGCCAGATATACTTTTAATTTCATAAGAATTCGCTGATATTCTATCCGTATTTGTTTGTATGAAAAATCAATTTATGCTCATCTCGTCGTTCTAGCACGTTGTAGGCTTCGACAGCGTGGATGATGAATCAAAGCCCGAGAACCCGATGCTGGACCCCGAGGTGAAGACCCCTGAGGAGTGGGATGACGAGGAGAACCCCCCCTACGCCTACTATTTGTACTACATGTACGCTAACATCACCGTGCTCAACCATTTCCGCAAGTAAGAACAGAGTTTTCTTCATAAAAAAATCGTTAACTAACCTACTTGGAGGTTTGGCACCCTCCCGCGGGACAAGGGGTACGGAAAGGCTGGCAGCATTGCCACGTTCTAGCCTTGTAGGTACTCACCAGAAGTTACAACAATAAAAGATGGTTGCCTGTAAAGTCGGTTTTACGGGCGAAGATTTTACGTGACAACGTCTTTTTATCAATTCGAAAATCAAAACATTTATTCAGATCGAAGGTTCAAATTTTTGCTAAATAAATTTGAAATTAATGAAAATTTGTAAAATAATAATTAATTAATTAATTAATTTTAAACTAATAATTTACTTAACACTCAACATTTATCAATAGTATGACATAACCTATAAACGCATTCGGCGGGCCTCTCTCTCGTTCGGTGACTCATCGTAACGTTACCGGGCGTTACACTTTTTCATAAGTGACTCCCAGCCGCAACCTAATTTAAGACGTTGTCACGTCAAAATCTTCTTCACGCCTTCCCAGAAGGGTCTCGCAGGGGTAGGCAGAGAGTGTAAGGTTTCTTATCAGTGATATCTTGGATATTACTTGTCAACATACAATTTCGATACATATGTATCATCATCCTCATATCATCACGCTGAGTCCCTAACGGGTTAGGCAGACAGTATAATAGAGCGCCAGTTCAATTTTGATACACATATAAGTATAAAAAAAAATTAAAAAAATAATTTAAAAATATTGGGGACTTAGTCAAGTCCCTAATATTTTTTAAATCTCTTTATCATAAAGAATCAAAAATATATGTATGTCTACAAACAAGCAATGTGTACTCGCAGGGAACAAGGGCTGAACACATTCGTGCTCCGCCCTCACTGTGGGGAGGCAGGCCCCGTGCAGCACCTTGTGTGCGGCTTCATGTTGGCCGAGAACATTTCGCACGGACTCTTGCTTAGGAAGGTAAATAACCGAGTTTCCGTCTGCAAGGCTGTGGATTGAACTCCCCTTGAGGTTGTCAGGAGAGTACAAGAAGAGGACTAAGAGGTCTTCAAGAAGGGTGTGACAAGATTCTTATCGAGTCATCATCATCATCATCATATCATCACGCCGAGTCCCTAACGGGGTAGGCAGAGAGTACATATATACATACATTCGTACATACATTTACATTCATATGATCTCGCCAAGACCCTCAGGAGGTAGGCGGAGAGAGCGCCAGTTCCTCTGGATTTAACTCTTCAAGAAGGACTAGGTTCGAAAAACTGGTCTTCCTCTGCTTCTTCTTCCACGCTCTTTGTATATTTGTTTTTTCAATATTTTTTCACACACCCTTTCTATATGTACAAATCAACGTAACCTGCATTTATAAGTATATACTTAAAATTGGATTTATATAAATCCAATTTTAATGACATTTCCATTGTGTCCAGGTCCCAGTTCTCCAGTACCTGTACTACCTAGCCCAAATCTCCATAGCGATGTCACCCCTTAGCAACAACTCGCTGTTCCTGAACTATCACCGCAATCCACTGCCGGAGTTCCTGGCCAGAGGACTGTGCATTACGCTCAGTACTGACGATCCACTGCAGTTCCACTTCACCAAGGTAATGTCATGAAGGCTACAAACTAAATTTCTTGAAATTTAGGCAGAGGCAATCAATGTAGGTAGAGGTGAAATTATATCGCTGGCGGATAGTGGGTGTGTGGGGACTACATATACACCGACTATATATACTCTGCCTGTCCCTTCGGGAACCCTTGTGGGAAGGTGTGAGGATATTATATGAGGTGTGAGGATATATACCTTTAAGATATATATTTCTCTCTGATAAAAAATAACTTTGTGCCAAATCGCTCAACCTGTTTGTTTGTTAATTTAATCGGAAACTAATAAAAACCAATTAAAACAAATATAATAATTATTTGGTCCTGCAGGAGCCGCTGATGGAGGAGTATAGTATCGCGGCACAAGTGTGGAAACTCAGCTCATGTGACATGTGCGAGCTGGCGCGCAACTCGGTACTCATGTCTGGATTCCCGCACGAGGTAAATATAATACTACCAAATTCAATATACAATTAAGAAGGCGTGGTGGTCGTGTGGTTCGAGTAGTTGCCTGCAACACAAAGATCGCAAGTTCAAATCCCGAGTGTACCAATGAGTTTTTCTGAACTTAAGTACAGTGATTAGTCACACCACAGGCTGTACTGTGAAGGAAAACATGAAAGGAAACCCACATACGTCTGAGAAGCCATTGAGGCGTATGCATTGTAAAGTCGTGCTTGAGTAAAGACGCGAATTAGATGGACTCGCCATCTGTCACATCAAAAATATATCTGCGGCGAAAAGTGGGTACTACCTACACACTTCTGCCTACCT
>JACCPG010001386.1:0-21884 GCA_016069955.1 Drepana arcuata
CAACCGGACCATCATGGAGGCAGCAAGGTGTATGCTGAGGGATGCAGGCCTGAAAAATGAGTTCTGGGCTGAGGCAGTCAACACGGCTGTCTACATAAGAAATCGGTGTCCAACCAAGGCCGTCCTAGGGAGCACTCCGGAGGAAAAATGGAGTGGCAAAAAGGTATCTCTGAAACACTTACGTATTTTTGGTACTGTGGCCTATGCATTGAATCAAAAACGTACAAAACTAGATTCAAAATGCAAGCGTTATATATTTGTGAGATATTGCAATGAAACCAAAGGATATAGGTTAATTGATCCTGATTATCCAACAAATTGTATAAAGGCCAGGGATGTGACATTCCTAGAAAACAAGTTATTTAGTAATGTATCACATGATGATAATAAGTCACTTATTGATGTATTTACAGAAAAATTATGTGTAAATATGAGTGATAAGACTCAGCAAGCAGAATCATCTGTTGTGAACGCTGATATGTCTGATGATACAACAAACTTAGTACCAAATCAGAGATACAGTTCGTCTACAACGGAGGATTCGGCAAGCTCGGTTGAGAGCGAAGACCCTGCCGATGAAACTTACATTCCAGAGGACGAGAGTGAGGGTTCATCTGAGTATGAAGAACCAACCTCGCCTGAGACGTCATTCATGGTAAGGACATCTGATGCTGATGCTCCGCTGAGTGTGCAAGAGGCTCTAAAAGGGCCAGATGTTAAGAATTGGAAAGAAGCCATGTCAAGTGGTGAGTACAACTCATTTATTAAAAATGAATGCTGGACACTGACTGAGAGGCAGGCATCACAGAAGCCCGTCAAGTGTAAATGGGTATTTAAAGTGAAGCGTGGCTTAAATGGTGAAGTACTAAGATATAAGGCCCGCTTAGTAGCCAAGGGCTGTACCCAAAAGTATGGCATAGACTACGAGGAAACCTTTGCTCCAGTTGTCCGTTATTCAACTATACGTACATTGTTGGCTATAGCAGCAGAATATGATATGGAGATTGAACATCTAGATGTTCAGACAGCGTTTCTTAATGGAGATTTGAAAGAAACAGTTTTTTATGGAACAACCAGAGGGTTTTAAAGTCAAAGGTCAGGAAGACAAAGTATATAAGCTTAACAAAGCTATTTATGGCTTGAAGCAGGCTTCGAAAGCCTGGTATGAAAAAATTGACTCTGTTCTGTGTGATAAATTAAAACTGACCAAATCTTCATTGGAACCATGTGTTTATATTAAATGCAATGGGGATTCGCTTATCATTATTGCGCTTTATGTAGACGATATCATATTATTTTCAAGATGTAGCAACACTGAGAAATTGGATATAAAATCAAAATTAATGAAAGAATTTAACATTTCAGATTTAGGGCCAGCACATCAGGTGCTGGGTATGAGATTGTGTAGGGAAAGAAATAAAATTACACTCGACCAATCTAATTATATAAATTTGGTTCTAAAGAAATTTAAGATGGAAGATTGCAAACCTTCCTGTACTCCCATGGAGGTGGGACTCAAATTACCAAGAGGTAGTCAGCGAGATGATACATATGACTATAGAGGTCTAATAGGTTGTCTCATGTACATAGCCGTCTGTACTCGGCCTGACATAGCCTTTGCAGTCAGCTATTTAAGTCAATTTAATGAGTCTTTTACAGAAGTCCACTGGAAGGCAGCAAAGAGAGTTCTTCGCTACTTGAAAGGTACCGCAAAGGTACCGCGACCTTCGTTTAACATTCGTGAAAGGTGATGGACTGGAGGTGACGGCATATGCCGATGCTGATTGGGCCAACGACACCGTCGATCGTAAGTCTTGTACTGGTTATGTGTATAAAATCGGTAAGTCGGTTGTATCATGGGAAAGTCGCAAACAAAAGACGGTCGCTTTGTCAAGTACTGAAGCTGAATATATGTCGATATCCGATTCATGTAAAGAAGCCTTGTTTATAAGAGAATTTTTAAAAGAAATTGTACAGAAGAATTTTGTTATTACAATTTTCAATGACAATCAGTCTGCTTTGAAACTTTGTAAGAATGTATTGTACCATTCACGTACAAAACACATTGATGTAAGACATCACTTTATTAGACAGTTAGTTAAGAATAAATCTGTCGTAATAGAATATCTTTGTACTAATGATATGTTAGCTGATATCTTAACCAAGCCCTTAGGTAAAGATAAATATAAGATGTTCCTGGAACAACTGATGTTATACATCTACTGAGTTTATTTATTTATTTATTTATTTATTTAAAAAACTTCCTGCAAAATCATTTACACAGGCGGACTTAATGCCGTAGGCATTCTCTACCAGTCAACCTTTGGGTGATGCAGAGAAAGATATGGCAGGCTATAGAGGGGATAAGAAACGGGAAATATTAATATGACTGAATATAAATTATCCAATATAATATCATACATGTACACGCATAAATACATATATATATATAAATACTAATAAATAGATATGTAAATATATATAATAATAAAATAGTAATAAGTAAATACTAAACTACACACAAATAATACATATAATAAATACATACAAACATAAATAGATATCATATCATAGACATAAATACCTACTACACAGAATCTGCATTGCGGAGGTAATACTGCTTCACTTTTGCCTTAAAAGCATCCCGGCTGTTGGACATCCTGATTTCCGATGGGAGCGCATTCCAAAGTAAAACGGCTTGGATAGAAAAAGAAGAATGAACGAGGCTTGAGCTATGAGAAGGACAGAGAAGAAGACGATTGTCAGCAGAGCGTAAGTTAATTTCATGGTTCCGGCAACGATACTGGAAGTGAGAAGTAAGGTAAGATGGGGCATTAGGAGACTGAAGAAGAGTGAAGAGCATCGTCACAGTCCGTAGACTGCGTCGCTGACGAATAGATAACCATGATAGTTGGGAGCGGTAAGACGAGACGTGATCAAACTTACGCAAATTGAAAATGAATCGAATGCAATTATTGAGAAGTCGGTCCAATTTATTGAGTAGATCTGCATTCAGGTCGGTATAACACACATCACCATAGTCAATCATGGGGAAGATTAAAGTCTGCACAAGCACTGTCTTGGTTTTAGTAGGGAGAAGATTTCTTAACCGATAAAGAGATCGTAGTGTACCGGTCACCTTGCGACAAACGTTCGAAACCTGCGCTTGCCACCCTAGAGCAGCATCAATGTACAAACCGAGATCCTTCACCGTAGGGCTGATTGGTATAGTGGCCCCATTAAAAGCAATTGGAGCCAATTCAGCCATATCCAACCTACTTAATATGCGGGAACTGCCGACTATGATTGCCTGTGTTTTCGCCGCATTTACTGCCAGGCCAAAGCGATCGGACCACTTTTTAATTGAGTCTAGATCTCGGTTTATATCATTGATAGCTTGCTGCAAATTCTGTTCACTGGCTTGTGAGTAAATTTGAAGATCATCGGCATAAAAATGATACGCACACTGAAGCTCGGAAGATAGAAGGTTAATAAACAAAGAAAATAGAAGTGGAGAAAGAATGCCACCTTGTGGAACATTTATATGTTTATATGAACATAATGTAACTTATGTTTCCTATTTTTTGTGATATAGGTTTGTTAGTATTGTCATTCATGTTTGTTGAATCTCATTTACTGTCGTGATAGGCACAAGTGTAATAACTCGGATTGGGTCATGTTTGTAGTTAAAGATATGATAGTAATTTTTCTTTAAAAGTTTATTATAGTTTGCTATGTATAATGTTTTGCTAATTAGTAAACAGATATTGTTGGTTTAAGGGCCAGTGTTGGAAATGTGTACAGTCTTTGTAAACGCAACATATCTAACGAGCTTCGTAAATGTCATGTGACGTGACATTAGCTGTCGATTAACAAAAAACTTTCTTCCTTGCTCTGTGGTCGGCCCTGTGCGTACGTACTGTATCTCTGCTCTGCTATAATATATTAAATCCAAGTTTACTTAACTAATTGCAGTTTATTTTGTCCATAATCCTTCATGGTAGCAGAGCGTGGTTGCACACACTTTTGCTTTGTATATCTGTTTCGTCAATCTTTCTTCACTCATCCTTTCTATGTGTCCAAACCAACGTAACATGCCTTTCTTCATCTTCACAATCACGCCCTCATTCACGCCAGTTGATTTGCGAATCTCTTCATTGCGGATTCGATCTAATATCGTTACGCCGCACATTTTTCGAAGAGATCGCATCTCGACTGCATTCAAGCTATTTTCATACTTCCTCTGACATACCCAGGATTCGCTGCCATACAATAAGGTAGGTACCAATATCGCGCTGTGGACAGCAACTCGAGCATTCTTGCTCAGACTTTTACTGCCCATCAACGCCGACATGGCCCCATTCACCTTATTTCCGGCAGTTATCCTTCTTTCAATATCTTTTCATACTTTCCATCTCGTGTGAACATGCTTCCAAGATATACAAATTCATTCACTTGCTCTAGAATTTGCCCATTTACCGATATAGCACACTCGGTCACTTGTTCATCTCTTTCGAATACCAGAACCTTAGTCTTGCCAGTGTTTAGGCGCAGCCCCTTCTTTTTACATTCTACTTTCATTATGGTAACTAGTGACTGTAGTTCGCCCTCTGATGACGCCAGTAAAACCGCGTCATCGGCGTATAGTAGGCAGTTGACCACTAAGTTTCCCATTTTCACTCCACATCCGTTCGTTCTTAGTGCTCTCAGACAGTTATCTAGATATATAATGAACAGCCAGGCAGACATGATACACCCTTGTTTGACCCCGACTTCACATCAAACCAGGGTGACATCTCACCATTAACCCTAACGCACGCCCCGCTATCACTATAGAGTGATTTCACGGCATGCAGTAGGGAACTGCTCACTCCAAATCCAGGCAACACGTCCCAGAGTTCCTTTCGTACGACTCTATCAAATGCCTTCTCTAAGTCGACGAAAGCGCAGAAAACCTTTTGGTTAATATCCAAAAACTTTTCCGCGATTCCGCGAAGCGAGAAGGTTTGATCCATACATCCTCTTCCTGGTCTAAATCCACCTTTGGATTCCCAGAGAAACCTTTCGGATCGCTCTTGCATTCTTATCGTCAGGATCTTCGTATACACTTTACTAGCTAAGCTGACCAAGCTGATGGCTCTGTAGTTTGAGCAGTCCAATCGTGATCCCTTTCCTTTATAGTAAGGCACGATGACTGCTCGCCTCCAGTCGTCCGGAACATCACCCTTTTCCCAGCAAAGATTGCATAGCAAATAGATGACGTCCCAGACCGCTGGTCCACCGTACTTGATCATCTCAGCCGTAATCCCATCTATTCCCGCAGCTTTTCAACATTTCAGACTTCTTATCGCACTTACAATCTCTCCCATACTTATTTTATCCGCTATAGGATCCTTGACAGATTCTGTTGGAGGCAGCTCTGTGAGTAGATCAGCGGCATCATCATCATACATATCTTTGTAAAATTCACTCCATCGCCTGAGGACGTCTGTTTTGTCAGTCAGTATGTTATTGTCCTTCGAGAAAATCACATTCATCCTACTACTAGCTGTAACACAATTTCTTATAAAATAAATAAATAAATGTAATAGTTGTATGTGGTAAGTGCAGGCTACAAGCGTAATTCGGTCGTGTACTCGTATTTTAGTGATATCCAACTTATACTACCGATGCTAACATTGTCACTTGACATTCATAAGTTGTTCTTCTATGAGTCCTTGATATTGGCAATATGTAATTGTGTACTAATCGTTGCGTCGATGCGCATTGGCCGGACGGCTGTTAGGGCGTGCCCCCGAGGCGACGCGCACCAGTCCGTCCCCGCTGGTGCGAAAAATTCAGCACAGTGCGGCGATGGGGACCGCCACCCATCACGCGGAGTGCCTCGCGGCGGGGGGTGGAGTGTGGAGTGTAGGATGGGTGTATGGAATGTAAGAGGAGGTATGGCTGATAAGATGAACGAATTGATCGATGTTATGACAGAGAGCGAGTTAGATGTTGTGTGCTTGTCTGAAACTAAGCGGAAGGGTAGTGTAGTAGACGAGCTCCCGGGCGGGAGTTTAGTGCTGTGGTCAGGAGTGGCAAACACCGAGCACGCCTGCCAGGGAGTGGGAATTCTACTATCCAGCCGCTTGGCAGAATGTATGATAAGTTATGATGCGGTGAGCCCCAGACTTCTTTGGGCTCGCTTTAAAATAGGCCTTACCCGACTGTTTTTAGTCGCGGTATATGCTCCGGTGGCCTCAGCGGACACTTGCGACCTGAATAAGTTCTGGGAATGTGTGAGTAATGGTCTAGAGACGAAAGAAGGGAATGAAAAGCTGATTATTTGTGGTGATCTGAATGGATGGGTCGGGACAGCCCGTAAGGATTACGAGGCAGTACTCGGCAAGTATGGTGATAAGAGAGTGAACGAGGCAGGCAAGCTGATACTAGATGTATGCATGGAGACCTTTTTGTGGCGAACACCATGTTCGACCACAAAAGGATTCATCAGTATACATGGGAACGAAAAAATGAGCGAAGCATGATAGATCTGTTTCTAATAGATCAGCGACTCAGAACACAGGTGATGGACACCAGAGTGTATAGGGGAGCTGACCTGGGAACGGACCACTTCCTAGTTACATACATACATACATATAATCACGTCTCTTTCCCGTAGGGGTAGGCAGAGACCACTTCTTTCCACTTGCTACGATCCTTACATACTTCTTTCGCTTCGTCCACTTTCATTATTCCCTTCATACATGCTCTTCGGTTTAGGGTACTCTTGACCTGACCTTTTTTCAAGACGTCCCTAATTTGGTCTAGAAACGTCCGCCTAGGTCTACCCCTTCCAACACTTTTATTCACACTCGCCTTATACACTTTTTTCGTCAATCGTTCTTCATTCATTCTCTCGACATGGCCAAACCATCTCAGCATACCTTTCTCAATTTTTGTCACTACATCTTCTTTCAGACCACAACGTTTCTTTATCTCACTATTTCTTATCCTGTCACTCAGCTTAACTCCTATCATACTTCTTAACGCTCTCATCTCAACTGCATTTATTCGGCTTTCATGCTTTTTCTGCCATACCCAACTTTCACTTCCGTACATGAGTGTCGGAACCAACACTCCCCTATGCACAGCCAAACGAGCCTTAAAAGACACATTCCGACTGCCCATGAAGGAGTGCAAAGCCCCATTCACCATGTTTCCTGCATTCACTCTTCTTTCAATATCACTCTCACACTTTCCATCTCTTGTAAACTTTGAACCCAGATACACAAACTCATTTACCTGTTCAATTTGTTCATCTCCAATCACAATATTACACTCTGACACTGCCTCATCTCTTTCAAACACCAATACCTTCGTCTTACATTCATCTTCATTCCCTTTCTAATAAAAGCTCCACTCATAGCAGTTACCATCTCCTGCAACTCCTCGGCCGTAGACGCAAGTAATACTTGGTCATCAGCATACATAAAACACTTGACGAGTAACTCATTCATTCTCAACCCACTTTCATTCTCTTTTAAATCTGTCAAGCAATTGTTCATGAACAGATTAAACAGCCATGGTGACGCTACACATCCCTGTCTAACACCTCTTTCGATATTAAACCATTCAGTGTAGGCCCCGTTTATCCTCACACAAGCACTAGAATCCCTATACAGAGATTGCAATGCCCGCACGAGGTTGCTGCTCACACCGTTCACGGACAATGCTGACCACAATTCATTCCTCACCACTCTATCATAGGCGAACGTGCAATAGACCTTCTTGTTTTTGGCCAAGCACTTTTCGGCTATGCACCTCAAGGAAAAGACCTGATCCGGACATCCCATTCCCTTTCTAAATCCCGCTTGTGCATCCCATACCTTTTCATCTGTTTCATTCACAACCCTTTCAATCAACACTTTCGCATACAGTTTCCCGACGACGCTGAGAAGGCTTATACCGCGGTAATTTATGCAGTCCTGCCGTGACCCCCTTCCCTTAAACAATGGCACGATTACGGCTTTGCACCCGTCTCCCGGTACTTGCCCACTTCGCCAGCACAAATTGAAAAGGCGGCACAGCTGGCTAGCCACTATGCCCTGTCCGGCCCTCAGCATCTCGACGGTAATCCTGTCATACCCTGCAGCCTTACCTAATCTCATACTTTTCAACGCTTTCACTATTTCATCCATGCTTATCTCACTTTCATCAAAATTTATATTCGGTTCCATGGAAGGTGCCGGATGCTGTACCTGCACTTCCTCTCTTTCCAACAAACTTTCAAAATACTCTTTCCATCTCTTTAACACACATTCTTCTCCTTTTATAATGCTCCCATTCTGACTCCTGATTGTACTTAGCTCCGAGGTAGAAGTGTTTCCTCTGGCTGTTTTGATGGATTTCCAGAAAAACTTGATGTTTGACTGGAAATCTTCAGTGAGCCTCCTATCAAAATCATCCTTTCGTTCTTCTTTCTTTCTAGACACAATTTCTTTCGCTGCTGATTTCAGTCTTTTATTCTTCGTTCTTGCTTCCTTTATCTCGTCATCCGTTGCCTTTTGAACTTTTTGGTTAGCCTTTGTTGCTAACCAATCCAACCATGCTTTCTTCTTTTCTTGCACAGTCTTTTGTACATCTTTATCCATCCACACATTATAGTTCTTTCTTCCTTTCCTTCTTTTAGCTACCCCGCATACCTCAATAGCAACATTCACGACCCCTGTCTTAAATGTCTCCTACAAATCTTCAATCACACCTATCTCTTCTATGCTTTTAAAACTTTCTTTCAGTTTCACTACATACTCGTCTTTCTTTTCTTTTTCTTGTAGATTTTCCACTTTTACTCTTTCCAAAACACTCGTAGGCTCGGCCCCTCGGTGTCGCCATCGTTTAAAGAGGCCACGCATTCAGGCTATGACCAGAAAGTGGTCTGTATCGAGGCCTACACCGCGGTATGCCCGAGTGTCTAGCACTTTCTTCCTCAGTCTTTCATCCACAATTACAAAATCAATCATACTTCTAGACTCACTCTCATCTCTTGTATACAAATGGATCTTTTTGTGGTCAAACATTGTGTTAGCCACGCTAAGATTCCATTCCAAACAAACTTCAAGCAGGCTTCTCCCATTTTCATTCACTCTTTCGTCCCCAAACGTCCCCAGAACTCCTTCATACCCATCACGCTTTACTCCAACCCTCCCATTAAAGTCCCCTAACATCACGATCCGTTCATTTTCTCCACATTTATTCAAGACCTCTCTCATGCTATCCCAAAATTCCTCTCTCTCTTGTTGGGCTTTTAATGACCCACCTCCGCGCAGATCCGTCGGTGCATAGACCCCAAGGATAAACAAGCGTGTGAGTCCTTCGTCTTTTTAGCCTAATCCAGAGGAGTCTGGGGCTTACACATTCATGCTCCATCACACATTCAACTATTCGAGAGGAAAGATTGATATATGATTGGAATTGGCGTCCTCTGCTATTTCGTGAGTGGCTGTTCCAAGCATCGCTCTTGGCATTCAGGTCACCCGCGATAATAACCGAGTTACTGAGGTTGATGAGGGCTTTGATATCAGCTTTGATATCGGCCGTTGAGTTAACTGGGGAGCAGTATGCAGAGACTATCGTGATCGGCTGATGGCCGGTCATTCCTAATCGACAGATCGAGGTCTCAATGTGGGAGAGGGTTGGCGGTTGGATCGGGATACAGTGCAGGGACCTCTTGTAATAGATCAAAGTACCGCCGAGGGCGGATCGAGATCTATCATTGCGAACTACGCAGTAGTTTGCAATTCTAGGGTCTCGGTGTGATGGTTTCAAGAAGGTTTCCTGCACTAAGAAAACGTCGATATTATTGTCGCGGAGGAACGCGGCGATCTCTTCCTTTTGGCTGTGAATGCCGTTGGCATTAAAGTAGCCAATTGAAAGTGATCGGGGTTTGATTCTGCTGCTTACGTTTGAGTCCATTATTGGTTGGACGAGAAGGTAGCCAGGGACTCCGATACATCGGCGTAGTCGCCGAGCACCTTGAGGAGGGCCAGAGGGTCCTTCCGGACGGACCTGAGGCTTCGTGCCATCTCGTTAACCCTTGAGAGGTTGACGGTGGAGAAAAGATCCGCCAGGAATGCCATGTTGGCGGAGGTTTCAGAGGGGGAGGAAGTGGGCTGGACCGCCTGGGGTCTACGAGGGGGATAAGCAGCCTGGGGCTGGGGCTGTTGAGGTTTGGCGGTGGTGAGCGACTGCAGAGGTGTACTGTGTGTGTGTGTGACTGCGGGCTCGGGGCCGCTGTGGGGACAGGGGGGGACGCTTGAGGGAGGGGTGGAAAGTCCCTCGAAGGGAGGGCCCTCCACGGGGAAGGTCGAGGTGGGGCGGGTTGCGCGGGGGGGGGCGTTACGCCATTCGCGGGCCGCCGCCCTCTTGACCACGACCGGTCTGGGCTTGGGGGCTTTGGGACAGACCCTGTAATTGGCCGGGTGGCCTTCCTGGTGGCATAGCACGCAGCTCGGGGGCGAGTCGGCGAGAGTGCGGTCCTTAGGGCGAGAGCAATCGCTCCTCCCGTGATCACCCAGGCACTTAGCGCACCTGTGTTTTGCGTTACGGTTACGCGATGCATGCCCGTATAGTTGGCAGTTGTGACACTGCCCTATAGGGCCACCCTTGTGGGGGGTTTCAACCCTTATGCCAGACAGGTGGCATATGGTTTTTATTTTGAAGGCGGCTTTACCGTCGGGGGAGTTCTCGCAGATGGCGAGGACCATGTTAAATGCCTCTCCGGCATTTTTTCGGTGCATGCGGTGCACTTCCTTCACTGCGACATTCTGAGCCTTGAGGTCTTCTTTGATCGACTCTGTGTCGATTTCACAAGGGACGCCGCGGATGACGATTCGGAGTAAACGGTCCTCCGGCAGATCATAAGTGTGGTATTCCACACTTCTGGCCTGCAGGAGTTTCGTGAAGGCTCGGAAATCGGTCGAGTTTGGGAGGTGCACCTTAATGCCTTCGGCTGTGGCGGTAGCGCGAGTGAAATTTATGCGGTTGGTTTGGCACCAACCGGAGATTTCCGTCCACTTGGCCTTTGTGTGGACGAAAACGGGGGGACACGAGCGCTCCTTCTTCGAGGAGGGCCACGTGGGGCGCGGGACGGGGGAAAGCCGGCTAGCCTGAGTGGCTTCGGCTTCCGGAGAGGCGTGGGGGGCGGGGGAGGGGGGCGCCAGGGAGGGAGCTACCGAGGAGGACTGTGCGGAGGGCACGGGCACGGTCTTGGGGGCTTTAGTGGGGGGGGAAGGTGAGGTTGAAGCCTCCTTCTTTTTTGCGCGTCTGGCGCGCTTCTTGGAGCCCGTGACGGGCGTAAATTCGTCCGAGGAGCCCTCGGACGACTCGGAATGCAGTGACTCCATTTCGGAGTCCACAATGACAGATTCGGGTGACAAGGGTGAGTCTTGAGACTTGTTAGCCTCGTTTGTGACGGCTATGATGGCGCTCTTGTCGAGTGCTGCTGTCGCCTCGGCAGTGGGGGTACCCGCGTTTATATCGCGGGTGTACTCGTCATATTGACGTCGGAGGGTGGGCACGGCGTCTAAGAGCCGCGCGAGAAAAGCCAGTGAGGCTTGGGGGTCCACACTTGTGGACATGGTGGATGCAGACGTGGGAGGGCAAGGCGGTAAGGGAATCGTGTTTCGGAGCGCGGTCGCCCAGGGGAAGAAACACGTAAAGAAACCCCTGGTGACTTAAACGTAAGGGTCCCGATCCCCGGGGGATTGACCCGGGGGTGTGTACTGAACCCTCCCTGTCGGGTGTAGACAGGGAGGTGAGTGTGCCTATGGTGTGAGCCCTAAGCTTGTATTCCCGCTGCCAGTCTTATTGTGCAGCGGGTCCCTGACAGTTCCGGTGTAGAGAGCACTAGTCCGTGGACAGTGCCCAAACTAACACCGGAGGATAGGAGGTAAGGAATAGGTAGGGTGGGCGGTGGGTGATGACCAGGCGCGACTAGGGTAGACCCCAAGGCCGGTGAACCTGGTCCCGTCCGTTTGTAGCCTTACCCTGAAGGGGCAAGGCTAAGAGCGCAACGGGGCAGCGCCCCACTCGGTTTCGTTGGCACCGTTTGGTTTCCACCGAGTGACCACGAAACTGTGGATTTACCCAGAAGGGGACAAATATTATTGTCGAGAAACAAGAATTGTGATTGTTGTTGCCTTGAAAAAGGCGATCACCACGTGCGGGGCGTAGCGGCTAGCTATCGCGTGGCGATTTGCGTAGCGGCGGGTGTGGCTTCTGCCGGTCGTAGCTGGCGCAGAGCGCGGGAGCGGTGGGAGCACACGTCTGCTCGGTACGGCGGCCGGAGCGAGAATCTGTGTCTTGTGTGTTTTTTTTTTTTTTTTTTGTATTGTCTCTCGTAGCGTGAGTTCCGGGAACTTTTGCTACTTAACCGGTCAATGGCGAGACCTAGGCCTCCAGCCAGGCACTTTAGTACTAAGCAACACAGCTAAGGGCACCCCCTGTGGGGTACGAACCTCGCTTAGGGCGTTGCTGGATCGCGAGCAAGGGAGCTGGGCTGGACTGGTAATTTTATTTATATATTATTTGGGGGCGGGATTTGCGCGTCTGGCTCGGCTCGGGCCGGCTTATTCGCGTCGAGCCTCGCCGGCGAGGACGGAACAGTGGTCGGTTGTGTGTAGTGTTTGTATGTTTTTGTCGGGCGTCCTGGAGGACCGTTATGTCGGTTCGATGACGGCATGTTTTGGACGCCTTATCTTCGAGATAAGGGAAGGAGTGTATCGGGCGGCCGATACGACGAGGGGGTTGGGGTGATTTACAGCAGAATCGAAATGACGTTTGGACAGTTTTTTCAAAAACTGTTTTGTAGTGGGGACTTTGAGTCGCTGGTATAAAGCGTGAATAGGAGTGGCGAGAGCACAAAGCCTTGCGGGACTCCTGCTCGTATGGGATGGGGGGAAGAGAGTGTGCCCTCGACTCTGTAGCGGAAAGAGCGGTTAGACAAAAAGTCCCGTACTATGCGTACTAGACGGTCCGGCACGCCCAACTGGTACAGCTTGTATATTAAGCCGTTGTGCCAGACCTTGTCGAATGCCTTCGCCACGTCGAAGAGGAGCATACCCGTGGTAAAACCGAATTGGAAGCCGCTACTGACGTCTTCCACTATACGGTGGACTTGTTGGACACAGGAGTGTTTGGTTCGAAAACCGAACTGTTGGTCAGGTATGACTTTCTTAGAGTCTGCAAAACTCTTTAATCTATTGTAAATAAGTCTCTCGTAAATCTTGCCAAGGACGTTGAGGAGACTGATGGGGCGATAACTGGAGGCTTCGGTCTTGGGTTTCCCTGGCTTGGGAATACCTATAACCGTTGCACTTTTCCAGGATTGGGGGAAAAAGTTGTTGCTCAGTGCTGCATTGAAGATGGCAGTGAGCAAAACTATGAGATAAGGGGAGAAGAGTTTGATAACTCTGTTAGCGATCCCGTCGGGACCTGGGGCTTTCCTGGGGTGAAGATCCTTGATCACTTTCCGGACTTCGTCCACCGTGATTGGGGCAATAGGGTGGTCTGGGTATTCGGAGGGTGGGTGGGATAATTTGCTTTCGACCTCGGCGTCCACCTTCTTGAGGTGGCGCTGATCTACTGGCAAGGTGCTAGGCGTACATTGAGCCTCGAGACTGTCGGCCAGGCACTCGGACTTCTCGTCGTCGTCAAAGGCGGGCCCTTGATTTGGACGAGTGAGTGGAGGCATGGACGAGATTTTGTCTGATTTAAGTTTCCGTTGCAGATGCCAAAAGGCCAAGTGACTTGGTTCAAGTTCCCCTAGGAACTTGTTCCAGCGAGCGTCTCGCAGGTCTTTCATGCGGTATCTCAGCTTGCGCTGGAGTGACCTCAGAAAGGTGCGGTTCGCTTCAGTCGGGTGAGCTCTATGCGCTCGGAGGGCGGCGTTCTTTTCCGTCACCAGTTCACGCACGTCGTCGGGAAGTTTCCAGCGATGGTCTTCCATCACCGGAACTTGTCGTGAACAGGCGTCCACGGCTGACTGTACGTGAGCTGTGAGGGAATCGACTGCCTTTTGAGTGTCGGCTGCCGACTCTATGAGGGGCGGGATACTATCTAAGTGAACAGATGAAGAGGACTTGAGGAGTTCCTCCAGTTTTCTCCAGTCTGTTATCTTTTTCTGAGGTGGGGACTGACCTGAGTCCGGGGGGGCTAGTCGGGGGGAGAGCGCTAAGGTCACAGGTCGGTGGTCGGAATCTAACTCGTCGTGCGACCTCAACGAGTGCAAACGGAGGTTTACATTCTTGAGGATCGCAATGTCTAGTACGTCCGGTCGGTGGTTGATATTCTCGGGATAGTGGGTGGGGTGCATAGGCGCAATGATGTCGAATTGGAGGAGCCCACTGAGGTCCTCCAATTGGCGTCCTCTGTTATTTCGTGAGTGGCTGTTCCAAGCATCGCTCTTGGCATTCAGGTCACCCGCGATAATAACTGAGCTACTGAGATTGATGAGAGCTTTGATATCAGCTTTGATATCGGCCGTCGAGTTAACAAGGGAACAGTATGCAGAGACTATCGTGATCGGCTGATGGCCGGTCATTCCTAATCGACAGATTGAGGTCTCAATGTGGGAGAGGGTTGGCGGTTGGATCGGGATACAGTGCAGGAACCTCCTGTAATAGATCAAAGTACCGCCGAGGACGGATCGAGATCTATCATTGCGAACCACGCAGTAGTTTGCAATTCTAGGGTCTCGGTGTGATGGTTTCAAGAAAGTTTCCTGCACTAAGAAAACGTCGATATTGTTGTCGCGGAGGAACGCGGCGATCTCTTCCTTTTGGCTGTGAATGCCGTTGGCATTAAAGTAGCCAATTGAAAGTGATCGGTGTTTGATTCTGCTGCTTACGTTTGAGTCCATTATTGGTTGGACGAGAAGGTAGCCAGGGACTCTGATACATCGGCGTAGTCGCCGAGCACCTTGAGGAGGGCCAGAGGGTCCTTGCGGACGGCCCTGAGGCTTCGTGCCATCTCGTTAACCCTTGAGAGGTTGACGGTGGAGAAAAGGTCCGCCAGGAATGCCATGTTGGCGGAGGTTTCAGAGGGGGAGGAAGTGGGCTGGACCGCCTGGGGTCTACGCGGGGGAGTAGCAGCCTGGGGCTGGGGCTGTTGAGGTTTGGTGGTGGTGAGCGACGGCAGAGGTGTAATCTGCGGCCTCGGGGCCGCTGAGGGGACAGGGGGGGACGATTGTGGGAGGGGTGGAAAGTCCCTCGGAGGGAGGGCCCTCCACGGGGAAGGTCGAGGTGGGGCGGGTTGCGCGGGTGGGGCGTTACGCCATTCGCGGGCCGCCGCCCTCTTGACCACGACCGGTCTGGGCTTGGGGGCTTTGGGACAGCCCCTGTAATTGGCCGGGTGGCCTTCCTGGCGGCAAAGTACGCAACTAGGGTGTAATGTTTTGTGGCTTCTTTTATTAATACACTGGTACTTGATCTAATATATTTATTTAGATATCGTTCTTACATTTTAGTTTTACAGTTTCCGTGCTAAAGGGTCTCGACCACGGAGTACATAGAAAACTACCCAGTTATATGTATCATCTTGACAGATGTCACATTACTACATCTCCCCTATTTAATATATAAAAAAAAACAATCAGAAATTCAAAATAATGCACTCCTTTTCTCCCTCCTTATAGTTAATACAAAATACTTATAACTAATACTATACTATGTTCAGGGACCATTAGACTCCACACCCCACTCTCACTGAGAATCACCAAATCATGCTGCTCGAATATGATATGAAGTTCTACAATAAACAACACCATCATTATCAACTATATTATAAGATCTAAACCCATTTTTCTGTACTACAGTTCCTTGTAGCCACTTATTACCATTTACAACTTTTTTGAACCAAATATTCTGCCCTATTACAAATTCAGACTTATCTCTACATCTTTTATTATAGTTTCTTATATTTCTATTTACAGTTTTATTCATTTCAATTTTAACATTTTTATTTAATTGTGGTTTTATATACTGGAAAGTGACAGGCAATTTTGTTTTTAAATTTCTATTCATTAATAATTGTGCAGGGGAAAAATTTGTGCCAGACACCGGTGTACTTCTATACTGTAACAGAGCTATTCTAAAATCTATATTATCATCAAAACATTTATGCAGAATTTTCTTTGCTATTTGCACAGCCCGCTCAGCCATGCCATTTGACTGTGGATAGTGTGGACTAGAATAAGTAAATTTAAAACCCCATTCAGATGCAAACTTTTTACACTCATTTGAGTCAAATGGAACATGGTCCGAGATAATTTCAGATGGGACACCAAAGATACAAAATACTTCAAGTAAGGTATTTATCACATTATTCGCAGATTTGTTCTGTAATAACTTAATCTCTAACCATTTTGAATAGTAGTCATAGATCACTAGGTAACTTTTTCTTTTAAATTCTAGTATGTCAATTCCTATCTTTGAAAATGGTAAACTTGGTACTGTATGGGGTAATAACGGTTGTTTTATATTATTGTTCTGATATGTTTGACATATGTAGCATTTTCTTACATAATTTTCAAGATGAGCATCCATCATTGGCCAGTAATACAGTTTCCTTGCTAGCTGTTTCATTTTGGTCATTCCAACATGGCCTTCATGTAGTTTTTTAATAATTGATAATCTAAGACTTTTGGGAATTATTATTCTATGATTCATGAATACTAAACCTTCATCTACAGTGATATTCATTCTTAATTTGTGATAGTAATAAACTGAATCTGATATATGTTTCGATTGTTCGGGCCAACCTTCTTTTGAATACATAATTAATTTTAACAGTTCCTCATCTTTCCCTGTTTCTGATTTTAATTGTATTTTTTGCTCCTCTGAACATTCAATATATTTTGCCAATCCCACACAGTGAATCACTTCATACATGTATGACTCATCAACATTTGAATCCTCCAAATATGACCTAGAGAGTAAATCTGATATAAACATGAATTTACCTTTTAAATATTTAAATTCCAGGTTATATTTCAATAATTTCAATTTTAACCTTTGTAGCCTTGGTGATGGAATTTCATGAATACTTTTTTTTTAACAATGTTTCCAATGGTTTGTGGTCATTTAATACCGTACATTTTACACCATATATAAAATAATGAAATTTCTTTGTTGCCCATACTACACTGAGCAACTCTTTTTCTATTTGTGAAAATCTTTGTTCAGCTGATGTAAGACTTCTAGAAATGAAACTAACTGGCTTCCCATTTTGCAATAAACATCCTCCGAGACCATCCTTAGAAGCATCACATTGTATCACAACAGGCATAGTACTATTGAAATTTTGTAAGACAGGTGCTTTAGTTATACATTTTTTTATACTTGTAAAGAGTTGTATTAAAAAAAGATGTGGGTTGGATTTGGACCCCACCGTATTGGTGGGGTCCAAATCCCTGAGAGGTGACATCATCCCTGCCAGATTCGGTACAAACTTACGTAAGTAATTAACCATTCCTAAAAAAAATTGTAGTTCCTTTTTATTATTAGGACTTTTCATTTTAACAATTGAATCAATCCTGTCTGGGTCAATTTGTATCCCATCTTTGGAAAAAATGTGCCCAAAATATTTTACTTTGTTTAATTTGTATTGAAATTTGTTTTTGTTTAATTTTACATTGTTAATTTTTGCCCGTTCAAATACCTTATTCAATATTACGGCGTGTTCCTCTTCAGAGGATGCTGCTATTAATAAATCGTCACAATAAACTATCACACCTGGAATATCCCCGAAGGTTTTTTCACTATACCGTTGGAAAATCACAGGTGCAACTGACACCCCAAAAGGCAATCTTAAGAACTTATAATTTCCAAATGGTGTACTAAAAGCACACAAGTCAGCTGAAGATGGTGTTAATTTAATATTATAAAACCCATCAGATAAATCTAGGACAGAAAATACAGACTTATTAGTCAGCCTAGCAACCATTTCTTCGTAAGTTGGTATTAAATAATGTTCTTTAACCAATGCCATATTAAGATCTTTAGGATCAAGGCAAATACGCAAGGAGTGATCCTTTTTTTCTATTATTACTAAATTACTGACAAAGCTTTTAGGGTGAGCTACCTTCTCAATGATTTGGTGATCCTCTAAAGTTCTCAGCTTGTCTTCCAGGCGAGATCTTAATGCATGAGGAACTCGTCGAGGGGGTTTTACTACTGGGACAGTACCAGGCCTGGTGCGGAGCTCCAATGGTTCCTCAAACTGACCTATTCCCTGAAACAATTCACTATGTTTACAAATTATAACATCTTTGTTTTTATTATTAATACTACAAACATTTTTTAATATGTTTAATACTTTCAATGAACTTAAGCCCAATATTGGTCTTACATTTTCTTTTATTATTATGAATTCAGTATTATGAACCATCTCATTTATTAATATTTTAAGACGAATTTTTCCTAATGGATATATGTGTGATCCTCCAAAGGCTTCTAAAACTGTTTTAGTCTCAGACCATTTAGGCATGTCATCATTGACTATGCTGTTCAGATCTTTTATTGAGATTACATTAACTTGCGCCCCTGTATCACACTTGAAAATAACTCTTTTATTTTCTACTCTCAATGACACAAGCCATTCATTATTATTATTCTTAATTTCCCCAATGCTATGACACAATTTTATTAGTCACAAATCATGAACATAGTTGTTCTCGTTACTCACAACACTCACCTTTAACTCATTAATGAACTTACAGCCTTTTTTAAAATGATTTGGCCTCTGACAATGACTACAGATTTTTCCAAACGCGGGACAATTTCTAGGTAAATGGATAGTGCCACATTTTTTACATTCATATGCTTTATTATTATTAAATGTATACTTAGCTTTTGTTGTTCTTTGTACCAACTCAACTCGTTCAGACTCCCTCTGGACTAAATCACATTGATCTTTTGATAGCTCTGATGTTCTACATATATCAATCGCCTTTTGTAAAGTCAGGTCTTGTACTTCCAATAGCTTCCTCTGCAGTTTGTGATCCTCAACTCCTAAGACAATTCTATCTCTCAGCATCCTGTCCTCTTGATCTTTATAATTACAGTTTCTTACCAATTTTCTTAGTTCTATGTAAAATGTATCAAAATTTTCTCCCTCTTGTTTTCTTATATTAAACTTGTAAGCATTTACCACCTCATTTTGTTTAGGAGCGAAATATTTGTCAAACAAAATTACAATTTCTTCATATTTAACATCCTTTGTAGTATCCTTCTGTTTTAACACATTAAAATATAGTTCCTGAGCGTCATGTCCAATAGTGTTCAATAAAATGGCCGCCTTGCGGCCCTCTGAAACTCTTTCTAAGCCTGCAGCTATTAAAAATATTTGTAACTTTTTGTTGTTTGAATTTTTCCCATGCTTGCAGTAAATCCATTACCGTATCTAATTTCAAGGGTAACGGCATCCGATATTCTACATTCGCCATGATAATTGCTTCTTGTTCGAGTGACGGCGTCGTGCTCATAGCTTTACCTTAGTTCAATTATTTCAAATTTTCACTTATATCTTAAAATCTGCTGGTTCTTCTATTCGACTGCGCCATGTAATGTTTTGTGGCTTCTTTTATTAATACACTGGTACTTGATGTAATATATTTATTAAGATATCGTTCTTACATTTTAGTTTTACAGTTTCCGTGCTAAAGGGTCTCGACCACGGAGTACATAGAAAACTACCCAGTTATATGTATCATCTTGACAGATGTCACATTACTACAGGCATTACTACTACATTACTACTACTACTACATTATTAGGCGAGTCGGCGAGTGTGCGGTCCTTAGGGCGCGAGCAGTCACTCGTCCCATGATCACCCTGGCACTTGACGCACCTGGGTTTCGCGTTACAGTTACGTGAAGCGTGCCCGTATAGTTGACAATTGTGACACTGTCCTATAGGGCCGCCTTTGTGGGGAGTTTCAACCCTTATGCCAGACAGGTGGCATAGGGTTTTAATCTTAAAGACGGCTTTGCCGTCGGGGGAGTTCTCGCAGATGGCGAGTACCATGTTAAATGCCTCTCCGGCATTTTGTCGGTGCATGCGGTGCACCTCCTTCACCGCGACATTCTGAGCCTTCAGATCATCTTTGATCGACTCGGTATCGAATTCGCGTGGGACGCCGCGGATGACGACCCGGAGTAAACGGTCCTCCGGTAGGTCATAAGTGTGGTATTCCACACCTCTGGCCTGCAGGAGCTTGGTGAAGGCTCTGAATTCGGTCGAATTCGGGAGGTGCACCTTAATGCCTTCGGCTGTGGCCGTAGCACGGGTGAAGTTAATTTTGTTGGTTTTGCACCAACCGGAGATTTCCGTCCACTTGGACTTAGTGTGGACGAATACGGGGGGGCACGAGCGCTCCTTCGTCGAGGAGGGTCGCGTGGGTCGCGGGACGGGGGAGAGCCGGCTAGCCTGAGTGGCTTCGGCTTCCGGAGAGGCGATGGGGGCGGGGGAAGGGGGTGCCAGGGAGGGGGCTGCCGGGGAGGACTGTGCGGAGGGCACGGGCACGGTTTTGGGGGCTTTAGTCGGGGGGGAAGGTGAGGTTGAGGCCTCCTTCTTTTTAGCGCGTCTGGCGCGCTTCTTGGAGCCCGTGACGGGCGTGAATTCGTCCGAGGAGCCCTCGGACGACTCAGATTGAAGTGACTCCATTTCGGAGTCTACGATGACAGAGTCGGGGGACAGGGGGGTGTCTTGAGCCTTGTTGGCCTCATTGGTGACGTCAATGATAGCGCTCTTGTCGAGCACTGCTGTTGCGTCGGCAGTGGAAGTACCCGCGATTACGTCGCGGGTGAATTCGTCAAATTGACGTCGGAGGGTGGGCACGGCTTCTAAGAGCCGCGCGAGAAATGCCACGCAGGCTTGGGGGTCCATACTTATGGACATGACGTTGGGCGAGGGAAACGTGTTTCGGGGCGCGGTCGCCCAGGGGAAGAAACACGCAAAGAAACCCCTGGTGACTTTAACGTTAGGAGACCGATCCCCGGGGGGTTGACCCGGGGGTGTGTACTGAACCCTCCCTGTCGGGTGTAGACAGGGAGGTGAGTGTGCCTATGGTGTGAGCCCTAAGCTTGTATTCCCGCTGCCAGTCTTATTGTGCAGCGGGTTCCTGACTGTTCCGGTGTAGAGAGCACTAGTCCGTGGACAGTGCCCAAACTAACACCGGAGGATAGGAGGTAAGGGATAGGAAGGGTGGGCGGTGGGTGATAACCAGGCGCAACTAGGGTAGACCCCAAGGCCGGTGAACCTGGTCCCGTCCGTTTGTAGCCTTACCCTGAAGGGGCAAGGCTAAGAGCGCAACGGGGCAGCGCCCCACTCGGTTCGTTGGCACCGTTTGGTTTCCACCGAATGACCACGAAACTGTGGATTTTCCCAGAAGGGGACAAATATTGTTGTCGAGAAACAAGAATTGTGATTGTTGTTGCCTTGAAAAAGGCGACCAACAATCACCATGTGCGGTTAACGCGTGGCGATTTACGTAGCGCGTAGGCGGGTGTGGCTTCTGCCGATCGTAGCGGGCGCAGAGCGCGGGAGCGGTGGGAGCACACGTCTGCTCGGTACGGCGGCCGGAGCGAGCGTGTCTAGAATAATCGCTCTCGAACATTTATAGTGTTACAGTTCCCAAGCCCCCTCCAAGCGATTCCGAACACGTGACTCGTTACGTCACGGCGTTCACACTCCACTGTTATAACAATATCAATTGAGTGACTATTTAGTATTCAATTATTGTAATAGACTACAAATATCAATTGAGTTACTAATTATTGTATTCGACACACATATCAAGTGAGTTACTAATTATTGTGTTCGACACAAATATCAATTGAGTTA
>JACCPG010001390.1:0-40057 GCA_016069955.1 Drepana arcuata
CTGGTATGTATAACCTGTGCACCGTGGTTTCACTCGCGTAATGTTTGATTTTATTGTTCGTTTTATACAGTACTAGCTGTACCCTGCCACACTTCTTTGTGGATATGTGACTGATGCAAAAAAATGATAAAAACAATCCTTGATGCGCATTATATATCATGCTACGAGAGGTAGGGCATAAAGGATTCTCCGATCGAATTTGGAGCTGCCCGACTGGGGCAGGACCTCCACCTTATAGAAGTCCGTAGCCAAATAACACATTTTTTTTGTGTTGTGTTCCTACGTGGTGAATAAGGTTTCCAGTAATGAGCTCCTTGGAGAGGGGGGGGATTTTATATTGTGTTGGCAACCGAGGAATTAGACCTAATTAGATTATGTTGCCAACACAGTATAACTCTCTGAACACAGAGTGGCAACGCGCAAGTGATACTTAGGTATCGTGAGCGTAAATAGGCTACGGTAACCGTTTCCCATCAGGTGGGCCGTATGCTTGTTTGCCACTCTTGTAGTATAAAAAAAAAAAAAAAAAAACTAAAATTTCTGCTCGATCGGTGCAGAACTTTTTGAGTTTTTGGAGCGTACACCAACCAACATAACATTTTTATATATATATAGATAAAATCCTATTTATCAATCTACCTAATAATCTATCTCTGTGCAAAATTCCATGCAACTCCGTTCAGTCGTCCTGGCGTAATTAAGTAACTAACATCCATACATACACACAAATTAGGATAAGTAGGATATATATTACATAACAATCACACCGAGATCTTCACAGACAAGGCGATTAGAGTGTAGTCAATTACACTTTCTAACCTATTTCGATTCTTCAATATCCCCTCTTGGTAGATGGTGGCTTGCCATCTACCACGTTTGCACCAAAAGAGGGAGATATGTCTTCTTTTTTTATATTACACTACACGGGGGCTACCACACAGGTGATAAACAAGCATGCGGTACGTCTGATGGTAAGCGATTACCGCCTATGTACGGTTGCAACACCAGGGGTATTGCTCGCGCGCTGCCGATCCTGCACGAATCTTTTCACACCCTTCTTGAAGAACTCCATGCTGTACGCTCCAGGGAAAACCTCAACGAGAAGCTCATTTCATAGCCTGAGCGTTTGCCCCTTTGAGGACCCTTGTGGGAAAGCGTAAAGAGATATATACATACATACATATAATTACGCCTCTATCCCGTAGCGGTAGGCAGAGACCACTTCTTTCCACTTGCTACGATCCTTACATACTTCTTTCGCTTCGTCCACTTTCATTATTCTCTTCATACATGCTCTTCGATTTTGGGTACTCTTGACCTGGCCTTTTTAAAAGATATATTATTATACGAATTGCTATATTTATATATTGGCACGTCATTACCAAACCATTGATGTATTGAGGTAAACATCCCTCGTTTATTTATAATTAAAGTTTATCCTCACCTGTCTTAATTACTTCCCAACTGAGCACGCTAGTCTAATCAGCGCTGCTTCGAAAATCAATAGCTTTGATCCGCTCTGGTATTACTGATCATATATATATATATATATATATACATATTTCTGTATGTTTATGTAATGGCTGTGTACTGTGAAATATGAAGGTCTTCGCAAAGCAACTGGCGTGAATGAGGGTGTGATTGTGGAGATGAAGAAAAGTTGACGAAGCATCTCTGTACGAAAGAGGAGGCAGTGGAAGACCACGTTCCCACTATCTAGCTAGACAAAACGACCGATTTCTAAAGGATGGGAACAGTACTCAAATCCAGCGAGTGTTTATGAAGGGGCTGATGAATGTGGACGAAGCGAAAGAGGTCTGTAAGTTTAGATGGCACTGGTTCTCTACACTCTCTGCCTATTTCGTGAGGGACTCAGCGTTATGTTATGTATGTAGCCAAAAAAAACCCAAAAATGCTGATTTATAGCCAAGGTCCATCAAAAGAGGGAAGGGATAGGCAGATGGACTAACGCTTGTTAGCATTTTTGCCGGAGACATGTTCAGGAGCTTTTGTAATGGGATCAATCCTCGTTTCCCACGTGTTTCCTTAAAAGTCCCTTACAAAAGGCACCGCCTTGACTTTCTTCTCAAACGTATTCAAGTTTTTCCTCTCGATAATTTCCTAGACCGTTGATTTCGCGGTGCGATTATGCTGTTTATGTATGTACATTTGGAATAAATTCTTCGGTACAATTGGGACTCAAACTTGTCTCAAACTATACTCAAACAAGTCTTTGCGTGGCAGGCGACTACTCGAACCACTCAGCCACCACGGCTCTTCTATATCTATGTAAATATATACTTAGCTAAAACACAAACGAACATGCTCATCACGCAAATGGTTGTTGTTGGCGGGGATCAAACATGCGCCCATGAGCACAGAAGTCGGGATAGTAACCGTCGTGCCGGCTTGTAAAAATAATAAGAGACCGATCACTTAATTGAGGATGACACAGCTTAACGATGCCCATTCATTACCGATTATCGGTGACCTATAACGCAGCTATATATCACATTACTTATCAAAAAGGGCAATACCTACTCATTTCCAGAATAATATTAATACTAATATTCCAATATAATTCCGACTCCTTACTTAATGGTGAATTCGATATATAATTTACGTAATAAATCTCGGTTATATTTTGCGTAGGTTCTTATCAGGTATAGAAAGGTCTATTCGGCCGCTGTACGCAATATCCAACTTGGGAAAATTCCCAAATTATCTTGTCGAGAAACAAGATAATTTGTACCACGATAACACGACGATTTGGTAACACGATACCAGTACTCCGAATTCTATATTACACCATTTTTTAATATGATCACCCGGTTCAATGACGTCAAAGATTAAATTAGGCAACTATACATACGCCTTTGAAGTTCTTCTCAAACGTATGTAAGTTTCATCTCGATGTTTACCTTCGCCGTAAAGCCTATGATGTTATCAATAACTCCATAAAAATCAAACCAAATTCCTACAGTCGTGATTTGAACTTGCAATCATAGCGTTGCAGAAGACAATTCATACCACTCAGCCACCTGCTCCTCATAGAATCTTATCCATCTTAAAATTTTCAAGCATAACAAGATATAAAAAGCAAATTTGGCTACCGACAAAGTGACCTTAAAAGCTTATAACCTGCATAAATTAGGGTGAGCAATGTCGATGTAACAATTTACTTTGGGATCTTGTCTTTTGATGTCTTTTATAAGGGTAAATTGGAAATAAAATAGCATGATGGCTCGCACACGGTTTAAATGTGGTTTAACCCAATTCACTTACGTATATTATGTTTGCCTACTTCGCTTGAGGCGAATCACATTTATAACAAGTTAGCTGGATACAAAGTTGCCTTTGGGGATTATTTATTGTGAAGTCGACCCCGTACTCTGCATGAGGATAAGTGAGGTTATTGAAGAAGAACAAAGCTAAAGGCATCGAAAAGAAATTTAAAGTATGGGACGTACGTTTTCATTAAAGCGAAATTAAACCTTTTTTTTATGTGGGTAATACGTAAAGGGAACTACGTGCCGTGGTGGTCGAGTGGTTCGAGCAGTTGCCTGCGACACAAAGATCGCAAGTTCGAATCCCGACTGTACCAATGAGTTTGTCTGAACTCAAATACAGTGATTAGTCACACCACGAGCATTACTAGTCACACACGATAATACATTCAAAGGCGTGATAGTCGTCCTGAATAACGGCGGCGGACTAACTATCTTTCACGTTGGCACCTACGATAATATCTAAGGCAAAAAGGCATAAAGCTGGTGGAAATGTGATAATAATTGTTGAAAATGACGGAAAAAGTAAAGCCACTTGGGAGCATTCATTGAAAACCCTTATGAAAAAAATTCCATCCGCTGTGGCTTCACAATTCCAGAACACTCCCCTTAACATCTCGGAGAGCATTAGGATCCTTGGGGTCGATATTTCTAGCGACGTTCAGTTCCGTGGTCATTTAGAGGACATGGCTAAGCTGGCGTCGAGGAAGCTCGGTGTGCTCAACAGAGCTAAGCAGTACTTCACATCACAACAAAGGCTGCAACTTTATAAGTCACAAATTCGGCCACATATGGAGTACTGCTGCCCCCTGTGGACTGGATCCCCTGGATACCAGCTAGGGCCTTTTGACGCGGTTCAGAAACGCGCCGCTAGAATTGTCGATGATCCCATGCTCACAAGCGGCTTGGAACCTTGGCTAAGTTTGAGGAGAGAATTTGCCTCCCTGTGTGTATTCTACCGCTTGTATAACGGGGAGTGTTCTGCAGAATTGTTCGATATGATGCCCACTTCCACCTTCTACCACCGCACCTCTCGCCATCGACGGGGAATTCATCCCCATACCTTGGAACCACAAAGGTCTCGCACTGTGCGGTTCCAAAGGAGTTTCTTTCCACGAACGCTCAGACTGTGGAATGAGCTCCCCGTTGAGGTTTTCCCTGGAGAGTACAGCATGGAGTTCTTCAAGAAGGGTGTGAAAAGATACCTGCAGGGTCGGCAGCGCGCGAGTGATACCCCTGGTGTTGCAAGCGTCCATAGGCGGCGGTAACCGCTTACCATCAGGCGGACCGCATGCTTATTTGTCACCCACCACATGGGTGAAAAGAAAAAAAATGAAGCCGGGGCGGATCGTTAGTATTATTTATGGCACTTTTTTGTATATATTCCTGGAAGTATGGTTTGTACAAGATCATTAACAAATTTCCTGACTTTCCAAAACAAGCATACAACAGTATAGAATTACAAATTATTAATAACCGTCATTAAACCAAAAATATCTACAAACTTTTGACAATATTCGTCCGTACACACAGGGTTTCGTATATTCAGGGTTTATTCGTCTGAAACTCAATATTATCCGGTCGTATTCATCATAATCGTTAAACATATGAAGTGGGAGCTCAAAGGGTAGTTAGGACCAATGACAGCCGGATGTTCTTTGAACCACTGCCCCGTAACTACCCCGAGATTTATTTGATGTATTTGTAATATGGACGGCACGGGTTATTGACTCTAACAATTGACATCTTATTATTGTAATATTCGCTAGACGAGGAAAGGTTATGTTATTTTTCGGAGATAACTTATATGTAAATTGAACGATAGCCAAATACGCTGAAAATATAAGTATGTACTAGCTGTTTCTCCCAGCTTCGCTTCGGTGTACAAAAAAAATGGAACACGATCGCTTATCGGGTAACTTTTTCAGTGGTATCATGAAGCCTATATAAGTTACAGCTCCAAAAATACATCGTGTAAAAGTGCCTTCAATTTATTATCGTAGTTATTTTTTAATGCGTATACAAACAGACATACAGAGAAAACTAAAAAAAAATTGTTATTCCTTCTGCTACTCTAATAAAGACGTCCCTTTAAGTTTTCTTCAATATCTACAAAGTAAAGCTATTAGCTTGGTGTTAAATCTAAAGATAATAATAATCTTACTTATATTATAAATGTGAAAGTTTGTAAGTTTGGATGTTAGCGGTTCTTTCACGGCAAACGGCTGAACCGATTTGGCTGAAAGTTGAAATCGTGATGGCTTATAACTAGGAATAGGACATAGGCAACTTTTTTTTTTATCCCGAAAATTCTAATTTCTAATATTATAAAGTATGTGCTCTATCACGGCATAGCTGCTAAACCGATTCTAGCAGGAAAATACATAAGCTACTTTCCGAACTCCACGTGGGAGAAGCCACGGGCATAAGCTAGTAATAAATATAATAATAGACACATTATCAGAAACATTGCAGCTTTTGATCCGTTACATCCCCTAGATCTGCTAGAGATGCTAGCAGACTTGCACCGTATTGTCCAGGTATTTCTGTCTAACGCTAGTGTTATCCAGTTCATGGATGTAACTATTGTCTTTCCCTGGTCCAACTCAATGACCTCTCTCGCTTTCATTCTGTGTGATCTTCCATCGATAGAAAGTCTAAAGAAAAAATTACATTAAGCTATCAAATTTTTTTTTTTATTAAAAGTAATTTTACTCTAGAAAATTTGTTTTAAAAATTTCTCATTGTTCACGGCCTTTATTTTTTGATAACAGCTTTTTCTACTTACTGGCCAGAAAAGTTTATAACCTCAATTGTTATTTTGACTTCAAAACAGAATAATAGCTCGGTAAACTGTAACACATTATAACATAATTACGTAGTAACTTTCTATAGGTTCGGCCGTTACAACGGAAACCAATTTTATTGAAAAAATGGTTTTCATAGAAAACTCAAAGCGCTTTTTCGGTAAAATGGACGAGCTCGTTGATTGGTTCCAATGCAGGTAAAACTCTATATAGGGGATTGACTTTATTTCTTTATCGACAAATTTTGTAACAAAAAAATGTTCTCATACATTGTCTAGCTAGCCAAATCAACGTTTTTTGTTTTCTTTGCGTAATGATTCTCTCTGGCATTTTGTCTGGCAATAAATATGGTGGCATCGAATATATGAGTAATAATAATATCTCTCAAGGACGGGAACGTTAAGAGTACTCGAAACCGACGAGCATGTATGAAGAGACTGATGAATGTGGACGAAAGAGGTATATAAGTCTAGAGAGAACTGGCGCTCTATACTCTTTGCCTACCCCGTTAGGGACTTGGCGTGATGATATGTATGTATGTATGTAATATCTTCACGCTTTCTCCTTCACAAGGGGCCCCGAAAAGGCAGGCAGAGGTGTGTACGTAGTACCTACACTGCTACCTTCCGCCAGAGATATACTTTTGGCGCTAACGTGAAAGACGGCAAGTCCATCGCCGTTACTCCAGCACGACTATACAAACGTGTTACCTGGAATAATTAAGACAATAAAACGTCAAATTTCATAAGAAATACATCTTTTTGTAAATACAAAAAGATGTGCTTTCGTAAAAATACACATTCATTCCAATCGGTCGTAAATCACAATCGCAGACCATTAAATCTATTAGTTACGATGCTAAGCCAATGACGTCGAACGAATAGAAAAGGAAATGGCGAAATATGCATAATGGAACATTCACATAGACTTATAGCTTGACAGAACTGTACTTTATCATCTTGCTTCGGAAGCCGAGTAGCTGACTGTACCAATCAGTTTTTCTGGACTTAAGTGCAGTGATTAGTCACACCACGAGCTGTAGGGATGAGATCTACGTTTATGAAGAAATTTAAAGCCTTTTCACATATACTTATAGCTTGATAGAACTGTACATTATCATCTTGCTTCGGAAGCCGAGTAGCTGACTGTACCAATCAGTTTTTCTGGACTTAAGTGCAGTGATTAGTCGCACCACGAGCTTTACGGATGAGACCTACGTTTATGAAGAAATTTAAAGCCTTATGTACAGTACTTGAGTAACGACGACGGACTAGCTATCTGTCACGTTGGCACTTAAATTTTTTCTCAAGTGGAAAGTGGGTTGGGTACTATCTACACCTATATATATCTATACCTCTGCCTATCCCTCCGGGGATCTTTGTGGGAATGTGCGAAAATTATTCTGCGAACGACATCATCATAGGTAGCGGCCAAACCGACAAACAAACGCAATACTTTAAGGACGGAAACGTCAAGAGTACTCGAAACCGACGAGCATGACGTCTGAAGAGAATGATGAATATGGAAGAAGCGAAAGAGGAAGAGAGATTTTAAAACAAATCAACTTTATTTTATTTATTTGTTACCAAGCACGTGAAATCTACAGATTTATTATATATATGGTTCAGCGCCAAGCAAAAATGAACCTTAAATACATTGTTATAAGGTTTCAGGCTTTATATGTAATAATTATAAATAAATATATTTGTATCGATATGTATATATATATCTGTATGTATATGTATACATATTTGTATATGTATATATGTATAATATTATATACAAAATGTTTACTTAATAAGATGCCGTACACTTCCAATTACCAAATTACTTGTATATAAATATCAATCTATTCCATCCAAAGGTTGTCTGGAAGAGATCGCCGAGTGCGATAAGACCGCCAATTGTACTTTGTCTGTCTATGATGTTCTGTCCTGATTAAATTATGGTGTACAATAAAGCATATAAATAAATAAATATGTAATTTGCTGGGCAATATTATGTTTTTTCCAGTAATGTACATTAAGGGACTGTTTGAAAAGTTATTATTAGTTTGACAGACTTTCAACGAATGAAAGAAGTTAAGAAGACAAACTTCCCAGAAAAAAGGAAATTCATTTCCAATGTGTGCTCATATTCATAGTTAGATATTGGGCAATGATCTTCAATAAATCCATTGCGAATGTATAAATAAAAAAGCCGTGGTGGCCGAGTGGTTCGAATAGTCGCCTGCGACACAAAGATCGCAAGTTCGAATTCTGACTGTACCAATGAGTTTTTCCAAACTTAAGTACAGTGATTAGTCACACCACGAGCTTTACGGTGAAGGAAAACATCGAGAGGAAACCTGCATACGTCTGAGAAGTAATTCAAAAGGTGTAGGTACAGTCGTGCTTGAGTAACGGCGATGGACTCGCCATCTGTCACGTTGGCACCTAAAATATATCTCTGGCGTAAAGTGGGTGTGTGAGTACTATCTATACACCTCTGCATACCTCTTGGGACCGTTGTAGGAAGGCGTGAGGGCATTATAACTTTCTAGTGGAAAATCGTCGACACCTTATCACCTATGATGGTGTACAGGCTAGCATTACAGATATTCCTAGCGCCAACAAGCTACGGTAACCGCTTACCATCAGACAGACAGCATACTTGTTCTCCGTCTTATTTCATCATTTGTTTTATTAAAATTGATTGTGTTTTTTTTTTTTGTAAAATATTGTCTCTCGTAGCGTGAGTTCCGGAAACTTTTGCTACTTAACCGGTCAATGGCGAGACCTAGGCCTCCAGCCAGGCACTTTATTTCTAAGCAACACAGCTAAGGGCACCCCCGTGGGGTATGAACCTCGGCTTAGGGCGTTGCTGGATCGCGAGCAAGGGAACTGGGCTGGACTGGTAATTTTATTAAAATGTTATTTGGTGGCGGGATTTGCGCGTCTGGCTCGGCGCGGGCCGGCGTTTGCGGCGGGGGTCGGCATTGATTATGTAGCCAATTAAGTCTAAGGGGACTTGCGCTTGCGCCTCGTAGGACTCGACATTACGACGTTACATCCCGAGAATATCTAATGTACGCAAAACTACTTAGAATTTACCTCAGCCTACGCTTCCTATGAGAGTCTCCTACAGGGTATATTAAGGTGCCAACGTGGCGGATGGCGTAATCACCGTTCCCAAGCACTACTATATATACTTTTTTGAATTTCTTCTTACATTTGTTTTCCTTCAAAGCAAAGCTCATGATGTTGCTGTGATTAATAACGGAAAAACTCTTTGGTACACACCATTGGGGTTCGAACCTGCAATCGTTGTGTAGTACTGAAACCACTCAGTTACCATGACTGTTAGGCAGCTAATAGACGTTTGTAAAACACGCGCTTCGAATTAGAAAGTTCTGTCCAATGTTGCTTGTTACTTTGGCAGCAGCTGAAAGCAAACTAAAGTTTAACTCTCGGTTAAACCAACGAAGTATAGTTCCCGCAAAGCTACGGTTCTCATCTAAAACCGTGAGGTAACTAACTGCATAAAAGTTATAATAAGTTGCCTTTCATATTATTTTGTCGTGATTCCTCGCAGTGGTGTAAAGTTTCAAGTGGAACCACATCGGTCTGAGTAAACAGTACTGTTGTTAGGCACTAGTGTCCAATAGGATTCTTAATTTGTATTAATTTATTTATTTACAGTTTATTATAACGGAAATAGCAACTACAATAATGAACATATACTTTTCGATCAAAAGACATTGACCTGACAAAGACGAAGACACTGATGGAAAATGAAGCTAGGTAACAAACTACCTGCCCCGCCAAGCTTCTCTTGGACGAAATCATTTAAATGCTTAAGACAGGATCAGGTAGCCATTTACCAAATGAAATTGTATTTTTAAACTATTCATAGACCCACTCAAATATACACACAAAATTTCACCGACATCGATTCAGCCGCATGAGAGAAGTTAGGTGACAAACGCACGTTCAGAAAAATTATATATAAAGGAAGTAAAAAAGTATTTTGTTAATTGAAAATTTGTAATTTGTAACAAAAAGAAACTTAATACCTAATAATATAAAAACCAATAGTTTTCTCACAAAGTATAAAATAACAGTTGGTTTCATGATAGCACATACCTAATAAAATAATATTCTAGCGAAGTCATGTAATAAAAGCTTTTTAATAATGTAATTAATTAGGCAACCAAGCTCCAATATTGGCGTCGCTTTGGTCAGGTTACACAGAGGTCCTCTGAGGTCGGTCTCGGAGCAAATGTTGACGTTTTGACAAGACAATTAAGCTTTGAGGTTACTAATGAACGGTTTCACTATAACGGTGTTTGGGTTTCAGATGGTAAAATGTTAAGAAGGCAGAATACGATATTAAGACTTTTTACCAAAGGAGTCACTGGTTTTGGTAGCGCAAAGGTCAAATGTCACTGACACCTAAATATAAGATTAATGGCGAAAATTGGGTACTGTTTCATGTAGGTACGATGCTATGAATTTATTGCGTGCGTGTAAGAAGTTGGTTTTCATACAATCATATTATGTTATGTAAAATATTTGAAATGCATTTTCCTATCACAAGATGTCGTTGTTATAATCACTACATCTAGCTATAGAGATTCTCCACGCGTATGTTATATTATAGGAAAACGCCCCACCACAATGCACCCCAAAAAATACACCCCACCACAATGCTTTCATATTGAAATTAATTCATGTTACAAACAACAGTGACACTTAACATCACATCTCTAGCTAAGCTAACTATTCGGGGACACTTGGAGGAAGACGTGAAGATATTTGAAGATTAAAGAGATAAAAAAATATGTTTACAACCTGAATTTCCGCGACACTTTGCATCCACCAAATAGCTTCAATTGGGTTGCACGCAATATTTTCGTTTACAGAACATTAGGCAAGTATAAAAGGTCTCGAAAAGGTTCCATTGTCCTGAGCCAACACGCCTGATGTACGACTGCGTTGATATCAATTGCGTGAAAGTGTGCGGTAAATAAAAAAACATGTACTGTGTATTCGTTAGGTAGCGAGTGTTCGGGACCCAAAAGCACTTTGTAGAGCAAAAACTTAATCAAATAAGGTCCATTCCATTTCATCCATTTTCTTTCTTTGTACGACTGACCGCATGACGCATCGTATTGGCTCTGCCTTTGAACCGCTGGCCGGAATATTTGACCCTGCATTAAGACACAGTAAGTAACTACTTAGCCTTAAGTCACGTGCTTAAACGGTTCGCTGACAATATTACATAATACAAATCATCACACCGAGTCCCTAACAGGGTAGGCAGAGAGTGTTGTGCGCCAGTTTTCTCTAGAGTTACATACCTCTTTCACTTCGTCCACACTCTTCAGACTCTTCCAACATGCTCACCTGTTTTGCGTACTCTTGGAGATCTTCCCGTTCTTGAGTGTCCGGTCGATTTGAACGACAAATATTATATGATTATATTATGCTTGGATAAATTTAGAGTAGATGCCAATTGTTGTACGCAATTATGAGCCGAGTTTAAAGAAAGTTAAGAGTCAATATCGCATGTCCAGTATGTGACGTAACGGTTACCATACATTAACTTAGAACATGCCCCTACATATCGTTAGTACGTACCTACTTGTCTATAAGTATCGTATACAAATACAGGTCTGTATCCAAAAACCTTTACAAATTGAAATCCTCCCATGCGAAATCTTGAACCCGACGATATAATATTAAACGCTTTCATTCTATTCTCAAAACACGTGTCAAGTTCTAAAGGTGATTTAATGAATCAGCGCTGAAAAAATGGTGTAATTAAGCTTTAGATATTTCTCGGTCGTCCCGTCGGCGGCAATTCTGCTTTCCTTGCTTCTCATTAACGATTTCGCTTATGTTGATTTACATCGTTTCTCCGGACGTTTGACAGTTTGATTAATATTATTATTTTAGGGGAAAAAGTTGGACGTACAATTTTATCGTTAATTATTCGGATTATGTGAGGTGGCATTTGGTTTCTCCTTTTTCAAGATTTGAATGAATTAACGACCTAATGATTTATTATGGAAGGTGAATTATAATTTTGCCCTTGACGGTAATATTCTAGTTTTATGCAACGTAAGGGACACATGGAACACTTATTGAACGTCACATACTAAATATTATACCGTTAGGTACTATTGCTGCGGTTTTCGACTCGCCATCTGTCACGTTGGCACCTAATATACCTCTGGCGGAAAGTGGGTGTGTGGGTATTACCTATACACCTCTGCCTACCCCTTCGGAGACCCTTATGGGAAGGCGTGAGGATATATTATTATTATTATTCTATAAAAAACCTGGAAGGAGAAGAAACGGAACATACGCGGAACGGAACATATATAAACGAAATAAACGAATAAAAAATATACGGAGTAAACGAAAACATACGCTCCGGTTTTCGGATTTAGCATAATTTCCCTTTTTACGTAGGGGTAGTAAAGATTTTACGTACACATAATTGTTTGCGAAAGAAGCAATATTACGTTAGTTGTTAGCTTTAAACGCCGACGGCGCTGGCGTGCAAGTACAGTGATTTGTGAAATAGTAGTCGTAAGCATAAAAACCCTAGCCTGCAATATATTGCCAAAGGTCTGCTTTCAAATATCTCAAACCAATAAGGAAGGAAATTTGAATAAGTCGGAATTTCCCACGCGTGTGCCTAATGTGGCTGGAAAAACTCGATAAACTGTGATCCGTCACCGTTGGATAATAAAAATGCGATCGAAAACGGTCCGAATTCCAACCGCTTAGCACATTTAGTTGACTTGATTTATTTTGTTCATACAACCGTCTAATTTGACAGGTGCAAGTACAAGCACGACTATACATACGCCTTTGAATTTCTTCTCAGACGTATGCAGGTTTCCACTCGATGTTTTCCTTCACCGTAAAGCTCGTGGTGTGACTAATCACTGTACTTAAGTTCAGTCGGGATTCGAACTTGCAATCTTTGTGTCGCAGGCAACTGCTCGAACCACGCGGCCACCACGGCTTTTTTAGTGTATTATTATCTAATAATATGTATTTTTTTATGATATTAAATGATTACAGTACAGTCACACCTGTAAACGTGGAAAACTGCTTGAATAACGGCGATGGACTCGTCATCTGTCACGTTGGCACCTTAAATATATCTCTGGCGGAAAGTGAGTGTGTGGATACTACCTATACACATCAGCGTGAGGATTTACAATATGATAATAAATATGTTTTTGGAGGCCACATAGCCCGAAAGGCTAATAACAGCCAGCAACTGTACTTCAGGTTATTAAATTCCCTGTACATAATAGGTTTCCATATTTCTCTATAAAAGTTATTTCAAATACCCCGGCCTCGGTAACTAATTCTCGCTCAGTTGATTTTATTTACTTTTCATGGAACGTGCCGTAGAAAATTTTCCTTTTTTATAGTTATTCCTCTAACGAGGTTCACAAATAGTATCTATTCGGTCCAGTAAGCCAATGTTTGGACGATAGCTTTTTTTCTAGGACGATAATAATATGAGATGATTAATTTGCTTAAGTCAAAATATTCATTAGAATTCTTCGTCAAAAGATTAAGAGACGAATAAAACGTATTTTCAATTGAACGAATACGTCGATTTTAATAATAGACATTGCACATGAGCAAGCAAGCTAGTTATATGCGGTCTCAGTGCGTGTGAAGGAGAGGTGTGACCAAATGGAGACAATAAGACGGGAAGTTGAGCGGAAACTAACCATGCAGTTTCATTTAAAGTCAGCTGCAATTAGTTCAAGCCACAGTCACAGTTACAGCTTTGTTTCAACGGTGTTAACTTTCAAGTGTCATTATAAAGCCAGCCTTATTAGAATTAGTAGGCATATGCTAACTAATTCTGGCTTTATTATGAAGGCGTGGCGGCCGAGGGGTTCAAGTGGTTCTGCAACAGAATGAGTTGCAAGTTCGAAACCTGAATATATCCTCGAATATCTCCGGGTCAAAGTGGGTGTGTGGGCGTAAAGATTGCCATTGAGAAAGGGAGAAATAATTTACTGCTTGGGTTAAGTTATTTATAAGGTCAGCTAACAATCTCACAACACACATGTTCCTCTTTACTGCTGCCATTAACCAGAAGAGAAAAGGTATGTTCTTTATGACATTCGGCGAATTGTGTGCCGTTCGTTATGTGATTCCGTATTTTGACCCCTATTGGCAATACATTCGAGGCTAGCAGTTCACCAATTAATTCAATTCATGCAGGTATACGTGAATTGAAACAATTACGAGCGTCCGAAAGATTCTATGTCGATAGATTCAAACGTTCCGATTTGGCTGGATTTGCTTTTCAGACCTTTTTCGCCGTGAGGGATAAATGTATCAATTTGACATATTTCTAGTTTTCCTTGGAAATGTCATCATTTAAATCTTGCGGCCGAGTGGTTTGAGTACTCACTTGGAACGCAAATATTGCAATATCAAACTAACGAACGAAAAATATGCAAGAATAAATGATTGCAAAAATAAATAAATAATTAACCTTCAAGGTTCAAAATTTATTGAAAATCACGATGACGTCTTTAAATCCAAAGAACTGACACTCGACGAGATGTTCTATATGTAAACCTTAAAATTAATATATGGAACTTATGATGATTTTAATAATTCCATATGCGCTGAGATTAAAACATAAAAATATTCGCGACTAACATACAAGCAAATAAAACACTTTGATGTATTGCTCTAGTCGACACTCAACCGGTATTGGAGTAACCCAAAAATTTGAATAAAACATGAAATATTTATCAAGTACGAGCATATCATATGTAAATATGTGCTCTGGACTAAAGATATATGGGGCGTTACCTTGAATAACAATTGCATTCAAGACATCAAAGATAATGATGTTACAGCCAAGGGCTTCCAAATTACATCTCCATCCCAAAGCGTTGAGATTTCCAGATATGTTCTGTAGCTGTAGCTTCAGGTCAAAGATATTATGATAACAAATTCAAATGCTATGTTTACGCTGTGTGCTATAGAAATACAATGAGTCTTTATTTTTAGAATGCATTCATTCAGGTTTTATACGTCGACTTGGACTTACTTTTTGAATTGTCTGAGAGTACAAAATTTAGAGTATAATTTCAATTAAATAATGTGGTGTTGTTTCAGTTCCTGGTGGTCAATAAATATGTTTTAGTGTATATTTGGATAAGGGTTTCTAAGTACATATATCAAGAACATTCATGCATCTATCTATCGAACCAAGTCCCTACAGCAGAGACAGCGCCTCTGTAGACTTACAACTCTTGACGTTTTGGATCTTTAAGTATTTTACCGATTTAATATGTCTTTGGCTATCTATAACAATAAATATATACAAAGCAAAAGTGTGTGCAACAAGAGGCAGAGGAAGGCCACGTTCCAACTACCTGGATCAAATAGATCGGACTCTCAAGGACGGGAACGTTAAGAGTACTCGAAACCGACGAGCATGTATGAAGAGACTGATGAATATGCACGAAGCGAAAGAGGTATGTAAGTCTAGAGAGAACTGGCGCTCTATACTCTCTGCCTACCCCGTTAGGGGCATGGCGTGATGATATGTATGTATGTATATGTATAACAATACAATTATTTAAAATAACGAAAATCTTACACAATTAGCGTTTCTATACTCTAGACACAGAGACTCTACAGAAAATAAAACGATATATGTTTTTCTTTACTTAAGCCTCATTAAAATTTGAATTTTATCAAAATCAAAGGATGAGAATAAATTAAAAACACCCGAACAACAGATGTAGATACTTGCTTTTGAACTTATTTCTAACTGAGTTGAAGTCAAGTTTGATATGTAAAGTGTCACAAAGATTCCGGATAAGCGGCGCTATTTGGTACAATGAATTCCTCAGTGAAGTTTGGATCTCCCAAAGTTTCTGAGACAAATGAGAGCCGTGCCCATTCACGGTGCCTCCAAAGGTTTTAATTGTGAGCGTCTGTCAGACACAAGCGTACGTTACTCCACTCGGAAATTAATGGGGCAATTAGTTATCTTGTTACTAGTTTTGTTATATTGTCAACTTTAGCACTTGGTGTTCGTAAGGGTTGATTTATTGAGGAATCTGCTTTGATGTCAATATCCAAAGTAGTTGGGTAGGTATCTTTTGAAGTTTGTTGACATCGCTATTTCGATCTATTTAATATTTGTATTAGATTTTAGGTGAAAATTTTGTTAACAGATTTTTCTTCTACACTTTTCCTAAATTTTTTCACGATGATTTATTGCCAAGTCCCTAGCGAGGTAAATAGAGAGGGCAGCACGCTAGTTCTTTCTAGCCTCTTGCACCTCATCCACATCCATTAACCTCTTAAAACTCACGCACCGATTTAGAGGACTCTGGACGTTCCTATTACTGAGTGTCCGCTCGTTTTAAACCAGTTAATTGGTTCGTGGTCTTCCTCTGCCTCTTCATCCACACGCATTGTACATACGTTTCGTTAATTGATGTTTGAAATTGCTTTAAAACTCGTAATTAAATAAGAAATCTCTATAGTACGGACTATTATTGAAATCTCGTCTTTGAAAATGACTACATCAATCATTCGCCAATCAATGATAAGTAATTTAATCATAAAGAGTAACAGCTCAACGAAAAGCAATAAGAACGAGTCCGTAGCAAAATACCAAGAGCCAAACGAGAATTGCAAGAAAACAAAGGCCCAGGAAGTAAGAAGAAACAAAACATTATCATCAGATACAACTCGTGGAAAAAGTTATTCAATCCACGACAAACAAAATGACGGAAAGTATAACAAAATGCAAAAGTTTTGCCGCAGCGCATGTATACCGCTGGAGGGACAGCCGAAACCATTTCAACTTTGATAATGTTGCATTCAAATATAGGTATTTGCGAAATTTACGACGGCGACAATAATCATGACAATTAACGCATACGCGATATTACGGTTTTATTGTTGGTATTGCCGTGCCTCGCGCTTTTACACGGGTTAAAATTTAATTTAGCACTACTGCTCCGCTCTTTAGTAGTACCATAATGATATAACCTACTGTGGCACTATCTATTCGAAGTAGTAAGTGTAATCCAATCAATTTCTAGTCGAGGGAGTCGCGGGATGCGGCGAGTATGACGTGAGTCTATTAATTGTAATGCGCGCGTGCACTCATAGGTAATCAGTGTGTACCGATAATATTCAACATTAGTGGCAGGTTTCACACTTACACTTTAAACTATAGGGAAGAATAGTGGGGCGCGTCTTCGTGGATGACACTGTCTACAGTTCGCATGAGGTCTTTCTTTACCTTTTTTCCATATTTTTTCGCATTGTCTAAGTGCTATGTGAATCTTTCATGACTCATCCTTTCTATATGTTCAAAACAACATAGCAAGCCTTTCTTCATCTTTACATCCTCGTTTACGGTAGTTGTTTATAATTAGAATAAAGTATTTAATGATAATTTTCTCGGTACACAAAGGTACTTAATTCCATTAGTATTATAATTAATGTTTTTTTGTACCTTGTATTCCTATACAAAAATGTTATGGACGTTCTTAGAGTACTCTTGACGATCCTATGTTGCGTATTGTCAAACCGGCGAGCGTGTATGAAGAGACTGATGAACGTGGATGAAGCGAAAGCGTTTTGTTAGTCTATGGAGAAATTGCGTAAATTCCGTTAGCAGAACTAGATATTATATTCTACTAAGAAGTGTTGCATGAACATTACGATCTGATTGTGAAGAGTCCTTACTACTCGCTAGTGACATTACTGAGCGTCATGTTTCAATGACGTATGTATGCCCTCTTACGTATACGTACTTCGACGATTTTCGTAATTCGAATAACTATGGCAGTAGTTGAATCTGATGTTTTTTTTTTGTATCAAAACAACATAATGGCTAGGGTGATATAAAAAAAAAATACTCCTGTACTTAATTTGAATGTCTAAGATAGTCGATAATGTCAAATAATATATAATTTAATAGTAATAATTAAATAAGTAAACTTAAAAGTAAGCTTGATGTAAAAAGAAAAATGTCAGAATTTTATATTTTCTTAATGATCACCGTAAACATAATATAGGTAATAGGTACAAAACGATATGTATATAAATTAAATCGAGAAATCTCTTTTATATTCTTATTTAATAAGATAAATACACCAAGATACACACACAATAAATTTCTCACACAAAGATTGTGGCCAGCAGGGATCGAACCTGTAACCATGCCCCGAAAGCAGAGCCATAAACATTACTCCAAACAACTTATGATACACTTAAACAAACAGAAAGTATAGTTCAGTTACTATATACATCCCGTATAATTTAAATTTCGAACACTGTACAATCCATTTGCGAAAGACGTGCCCGTCCTGTCACTGGCCATAAACAGACGAAGCTTTCTTGTAATTCCATAACCAATGACCCAGATCGTCATTGTTGATGAGGAAATGTTGCAACACTTAATGATGTTTGACGCGTTCAATACGAGATCCTCTTTCATCTGAATGTTAATTTCATGTGTTGTTTATGGTCGGTTGCTTGACGTTGTATGGCGAGCTAAGTACTGAACTGGGTCGAGCGCCAACATTGCACAAAATACTTTCATATATTTCGGCCTTTTTGATCTCTGGGCTTAGACTGGTTTTATAATGTGTACCAGTTTCGTAGTTGTCCAGTACAGTTGTTGTACAGTATATAGGTGTTTGTAACTCATCACGCCAGAACTTAGCTTAAATTTGACACGAGAGGTGAATTATAAGCATATTTAATTTCTTGGCAAAAAATCTACCCTAGATATCGAATACTACGCGGAAAAATTTGTACGGGTACGACTACTAATATAATAATAATAAGAAGAATATATCCATAAGGGTCCCCAAAGAACCCATATACCCACTTTCCGCCAGAGATATATTTTAGGTGCCAACGTGACAGACGAATCCATCGTCGTTACTCAAGCACGACAATACTTTGCGCCATTGAATTTCTTCTCAAAAGTCGAACGGTTACGGTGAAGGAAATTCACCGTAACCGTTCAGAAAAACTCATTAGTACAGTGGAGATTCGAACTTGGAATCTTTGTGTTGCAGGCAACTGGTCGGCCACCACGCCACCACGGCTCGTTATAAATATTATATTAGTAATAATAAATTACTGTGTAAACCTAAACAATATTATTTATTATCATTATTATAATCAACTAGCTGTACCCTGCACGCTTCGTTGTGGATATGTGACTGATGCAAAAAATAGATAAAAACCATCCTTGATGCGGATTATATATCATGCTATACTTTCAGCTCGATCGGTGCAGAACTTTTCGAGTTTTTGAAGCGTACACAAACCAACATAACATTTATATAAATGATATAGATTATTATAGACATAGATTATGATATAGATATAGATTATATATTATAGATATGTAAATAAAAACACCTATATATGTCAACATTAATCATATGAATTTAAAATAATAAAATAAACAGTCATCGAACTTATCATCTTTTTTATTTTAGCAAAACATTTCCTTCGCGAGACCTAAATCACCAATATTGCGCTACTTGGCAAACATATTGCATGCCTGCATTTTAAAACCATACGAAAATAAGCCTTATAAACTGCGTACCAGGGATTAAAATCTATTGTAACGACGCCACGCTTTGAGCGCTACTTGAATATTTTTTCTCCATTACTATTACCATTTTACAAAGAGTTTCAATAAGCTTTTGCTTAGCAATTGGCTTTTCACGGATCCTTTATATTCGTTTTGTAGCAATTATTCATATTTATTGCGGAACTACATTTATGTAAAGGAACGCTTTTAATAATGTCACAAAGACAATGGACGATCCTGTATTCCATATACCATTATATCCTACTAATATATACATCTATATAAATAAATAAAATTGGAGTGTCTGTTTGTAACATTAAACCGTTTTTTACTAAATACATATATGCATAGTGAAAATACAAAAAAAAATCTGCCTGTCTGTCCCGGCAAATTTCTGAAACGGCTGAACCGATGTTCACTGGCAGATCAATCTCACCCTTACTTTACGGTGAAGGAAAGGAAAAAAGGAAATGCGTCGAAGGTGTCGACGCATAGTAGACCGTGCACCTAACACCTGATAAATTATATTTGTATAATGTTCCTATATTTTTTTTCTAAATGGAGCAGTTTTATATATAGCTGTGAAGACATGTACAATGTTACTTCACTCTTAAAACTGAAATGGTGTCGAATAAAACTTAATTTGAAACAAACGAATTGTTGAAACTCCCAATTAATTTTTCATGAAACTAATTGCTTTGGGAACAAATCCATGAAAATTATTAAACAAAATAAAACGATTTAATATAATTGGCACCATTTGTAAAATTTCAAGATGAATTATTTGGTAAGGTTTTCGAATATCCAACGAGTAAATTGATTTGATTTACTGACAATTCTATTGTATTAGGGCAAGTTTTATCTATATATACAAATAAATCCAATTGGAATGTCTGTTTAAATAGTATTGAAATAATATTGAAATAACCGGCTTATCTCTAAAACGGCTGGACCGATTTTGACGGCACATTCACTGGCAGATAGCTCATGAAAAAAAGAGTAACTTTAGCCTAGATGGGCACATATAAAACGTCGAAAAAGGTGCACGGTTTGGGTTGGTCATTTCCATGGAGAAAAAACTGCATTTTTACTCTTTTCGAATCATTCCAATATACAATAACGATATTATTATATTACAGTATTAGTACTTAAGTATGGGGGAACAGCGTAGGCCCGAAAACAGCCCGTTTCTTACTATACAAAACATAGATACATAAAAAAGGTTTCTTGCAGGATTCCAGCCCGCGAATAATAGAACAGTCCGGACTCAAAGTACCAGGCGAACATGAAATCGAGAGCTGCATAATATTACATGCGTTATCTTATAATCTGTCCAACGAAGGGAGAAACGTTTGCCTAACTACTTCAGTAACGGTCAAATGGAAGCAAGATTTGATTCTACGATAAATCGAATACTGAATCACCCAAGTGTGCAGGCTCTCGGAGCTCTTGCTGCTTACTATTAGATCTAAAGGTATCAATGCCAGTTCAAATTGAGCCTTATGATTTAATGCTTAGCTTAAATTCTAAAAGGAATCGTGGTTTCGGTTAAGGTTGAAGATTCAAATTCCAGTGGTCTGTACGAATTACACAGCACAGTGATTTATCACACTTCGAGATTTTGGTAAAGGGAAACATGCATACCTTTGCTAAGGTATTCAATGATAGGTACATATGAATGACTGATTTGGAGCCTTCACGCTAGCACTAAATAAATACATTTCCGGGGTAAAAATGGGTGTTGCTATAACGCTGCCTAGTTTTTTGGGAACCCTTGTGGGAAGGTGTGATATCTATTCTCATAAAAGATTCACACTATTAACTTGCTACTAAGTAACTAAATATATATCCTCACGCCTTCCCACAAGGGTCCCCGAAGGGGTAGGCAGAGGTGTACAGGTAATACCCACACACCCACTTTCCGCCAGAGGTATATTAGGTGCCAACGTGACAGATGGCGAGTAAATATAAAAATAAAAATAAAAAAAACCGTGGTAGCCAAGTGGTTCCAGTAGCTGCCTGCGACACAAACATCGCAAGTTCGAATACCTACTGTACCAATGAGTTTTTCTGAACTTAAGTAGAGTGATTAGTCACACCATGAGCTCAATGGTGAAGGAAAACATCGAGAGGAAACCTGCATACGTCTGAGATGAAATTCAAAGGCGTATGTAAAGTCGTGCTTGAGTAACGGCGATGGACTCGCCATCTGTCACGTTGGCACCTAAAAAATATCTCTGGCGGAAAGTGGTTGTGTGGGTACTATATATACACCTCAGCCTACCACTTTGGTGACATTTGTGGGAAGGCGTAAGGATATAAATACTATTAACTTTAGACAACCTCATAAGTTTATTACGGCTCTTATATAAATCATGAAGGTAAGAGAATCGAGGTTATTATAGGAGACGCGACTGACGAGACAACTCGATACGCTGTAGATTACGTGGCCTGATAACAGGCAGCGCAGAAGCTATTATGACTTACCCCATATCCCCTTCAATTACGCACAACATACGTTGGATAATATGTCCGATGCATTCTAGGGCCACAGTTTTAATTACTTACAACGCTCCCAAATGTACAGAGTAGTAATTTATGTGAGTGGGTACACAAGCTTATCCTACAGAGATTAATTCTGAAACTGTACTAGATTACTCCAAGTAATTACTGACATAAGCAATTAATTCAGCCTAGGGTACTTCGCTCCGTTGAAATATTGGGAAGGCTGTGGAGTAAAGTTTTCAATCTGTTGACACCAGCGTTCTGGCAATACTTGTTATAATGATGACAAAGTTAATATATTCATGGGAAATTGGGATTGCCAATGTTATCACTCATAATGTTAACATTTGTAGATGTCGAAGATTTCTGTACAGTACTTAAGAGATGACAAATTGTTTGGATAGACTTGCCACCTATCATGTTCACCAGGAACCTATATTCTCTATTATCTGTCTACTCTAAGCCTTCTAAGCTTCTGCCTCTAAGTCTGAAATGCGAAGATATTAATGTTAAACTTCTGGATAACAATATAAAATGCCGCATACACGTTCCACAACCAATATTTAAATATAGTATATTCATTGTTTATAAACGTGCCTTTTTTTTTTTTTTTTTTTATACAACAAGAGTGGCAAACAAGCATACGGCCCACCTGATGAGAAACGGTTACCGTAGCCTATTTACGCTCACGATACCGAAGTATCACTTGCGCGTTGCCACTCTGTGTTCGGAGAGTTATAGTGTGTTGGCAGCATAATGGGTTTAATCCCTCTGCTTCCAACACAATGTAACTATCCTCCCCCCTATCTTATTAGTGCTATGTTTTTCTAAGCAATAATAAAGACGTTAAAAATACTACACATAAATCAAAATTATAATGTTCCGTATTCAGATAAATTATTTCAAAGAGTGACTGAAATATTTTCCTCATTTATAATTAATAATGGTCAATGAATAGGGCACCATCGTGAAGATTGCTAATTAAAAGATCAAAGATCGAGCGATACCCAGCAAGGTACATTAGCGCAATATAATCACCCACTCACCGTAAATCAGGGAGATGAACAGCAGTATTGCATTCAATAGGTATGAATGCCTCTTTATCCTCTTCATGTAACCGGCCATTTTAAATATTTTTATAATATTCTACTGAATGTAAATATTAATTTGACACTCTTTTTCTTCTCATTGTCACAAACACTAAATGATTAATTGCAAAATTAATCTTGGATACTTGGCAACAGAAGCATCTTGTCACAACTTATCTGCTTTTACATCTGTACCTGCTTCCACTAAATCTGTCAACGTTTATGCTACAACGTAATTAACACGTTGACAAATAGCTTTATGACACTCAGCTTCTAAAAATGTCACGTCATATGTTCTTACACTATAAGGTCTATTTTTATTTTACTTCGACGCAAGGACCATTAGAGATAAATCGTTCTATACTTAATAGTTTAGCGTGAGAGCTCCCTCGGATTACGTGCAACATAATGAGCATACAACATCTAAAATTAACCGAAAATCTCCCTTGTTTTCAAAGATAAATCTTGTTTAATCCCCGCGCGTAAGTTTAAAAGAAATTTCGCTTTGGCACGCCATTTCCGTTGTTTTCTGATTTACGATCACAAGTAGTAGCTACACTTTTATTTCTTTCACTTATAATTTATTTTTCGGTTCATAAAAGTTTGGAATCACAACGATCGCCACTGGCTTCACGGTATTGGAAATGAGATGTTGATGTCGACATTTTCGGGAGAGACTACGTGAGCGCCGCGCGTCCGCTCCTGCAGGTCAGCGTTGAAGCACTGACTTACATAAGGAACTTGCCCGTGCCAACCAACCCTCTGCTAGACAGGGATGGCGCGTGGTTTTTATAAGGGTTGCAGGTCTTGTGCGGTCTGAAACGAGAGGGATGGAAAATATTTTTGCATCCAGCCGCTGAAACGTAGCGCCGAAATCTTGTGCGAAATCGTAATTAAAACGTTCATAAATTGGAAAGAGATACGCTGCTGTTACACATTCAAGTTAAAGGATATTTAATCTACCACTTTACGGCTTCACTACGTGTGAAAAATTTTAACGACAGGTAAAACCGAAATCTTGCGAAAGAAAGGTATATTGAGAGCAGAACAATTTTCTTTCCCGTGCACATTAATGCTCAATGATATTTAAAAAGAGTTTTTTTTACTTATTTGCAAATCCATTCCTTGCAAATGTTTGCTACTGACTTTGGATTTTTTGTATTTAATAAAAGTAATCATTGCTATGATAAAACCCTTTAGTATTCAAGGTACAGAAATCAGTAATTCAAATGTACCTTTTGGGTAGACATAATCGAAATGAACCCCGAGCTTTGGCTATTCCTGGAAATACATTTTGTCTGAGCAAAGAGAATTTGTTAAGCTGGGAAAAATATTTGAATAAAGTATTAGATGCATAATATAATAATTTACTGAATAATTCGTTTTGAATTTAATTTCCATAAATCTGGGCAGTACTTAGTCAAATGGATCTGCATTTTGGGTTAACCGACTGTGTACAAATTTTTTTTTTCGTTCATAGAGAGCTTCTATGAAACTAAATGAATAATCAAGATCGGAGAGTCAAGTATCCAAAACACGCGAATCTGGTGGGCCGCGCCTTAGGTATTTGACCGGTGGGACGTAGGACTCTTGCTGTCATTACTTAATACGGATGTACATGAGATTTCAATACCAAGATAAGTCCGACAATAAATGAATAGACAAGACATATTCAACGTTTACGGTAACCTAAGTTTTTTCGAAAATTCTGAAGCCGATGTATCAGATATAAAACTTACTCAAATTCAGAAGGTAACTTCATATAATTTGTTTTTGGTTTATTTTAAATTAACTACATAATACAATAAAAACTTCAAAATGTTCTACTGTTTTTAATTATTCAATAACAATTTTCATAATTTTTCTTTTTGTATGACGAAGCCTGTGGTGAATACGTTTTATGCTAAACCGTTGAAAACTGCGCCGTGAATTAATTTGTAAATTTTATTTTTACCCACTGTTGGTTTAAGCATTTTTTTTAATTATTCAATTCACTTAAATTCTTCACTTTCTAGGCATGATACATTTTATTATTTATATTTATCAAGTGCCATATCTTGCGATAAGTAATTATTGTCTATTACCTCATGTGCGTTGTGATCATTAGGAACCGCCTCACTCCCGTCCCCACTTAAGGCGCGGCCAACTCGCTATCGTCGCCTTCGCGTGATTAAATGTACGTAGATATGTATGGTAGCCTCAATTTAGTGTCAAAAGAGAAGGAGATAATAATGCTTCCACAAACGCTCCTCTCGCAATCGGCGGGGAATTCATCCCCATACCACAAAGGTTTCACACGGGGTGGTTTCAAAAACAAGCTCCCCGGATGAAAGATGAGACTTAATATAAACTCCGGACAATAGAAGCAATTCATTGCCATTCATGGCCATCATCAATGTAATGGTTTAATATTTAATAAAAGACAACTGAAAAAAGATTGACATAACAGATAAAGAATATGACAGTGTAGAACAAAACGCAGAGGAAGACCATACTCCAACTACCTAGATCAATCGGACTCTCAAGGATTTGGAAGGAAGGGTTGAGATTATGCAAAACCTACGAGCTTGTATGAAGAGACTGATAATTTTGGATGTAGCAAAAGGGGTTGGTAAGTATATAGACATCAGGCGCTTAACCCTTGATCGACTTGGCGTCATCAAATATACCTGTGTGCATGTATTTTTCAAACGGGACCTAACGAGGCAGTAAAAGCGCGCCACTCCGTCGCGTACAAATAAACCTTGAAACCAAATTATTGTCGCCTATTTATTGTATTCATAGTGTTGGTAAAACTCAGAGGCGAGCTCGGTTGGCTGTCTTCAAGGAAAAGTCGAGTAAAAATAATTTACTCTTCGTGCAGAAACGAAAGGTGCTCTAGCGTGACGTCATAAGTGCCTTCTGCAAAGCAAATTTCGTATGGAAATCTGAAGAAACTCAAATAACGTTGTCTGACATCTATTCGACTTTGACGCTCTGTATCAAGGGCTAGAATAAATCATATTTATTCACGCTTAAAGCAAAATATATATATTTGTCAATTCCTAGAATTATTTGGCAACGAAACATTTAATTGTTTTTATCGCCTAGTTTTTAAAGCCGATTGTCGCCTAAAATGCAAAGATTCCAAATTATAGCTCGGACTGTACTTAAAAGATCTTTAAATAAACTATACTTACTCCCCACCAAATAATAAATTTTACACAAAAGTGTTTTTGCGATGGCTCTTAAAATATATGTACAATAAAATACCCTCGGAATAAAATTGAACCTATGCAAAAGTATTCCGTAATTTAAAAAAATATGTTTGTAAATAATAATAAAAATAATATAAATTTTATATTATTTTTATTATTATTTTTTTATAAATGACTTATTGCTCTGTACATGAAATGATGTGTGTCGTTAACAATAAAAATATATTACTTTCAAAGTATAATGTAAATATAGTTGCTACCTATGTTAATTAAATAAATAATTTGAATTTGAATTCTGAACTGAGATACAGTGTTTAATCACACCGCGACCCGTATAGTAAACCTCGTGGTGTGAAAAATGATATGCAATCAAAATTACGAGCAACACCCAATATACCCAACAAACAAGTATTCACTAGTCAATTTTATAAAAGGAACAGACACGATTGTCAGTTAAGACCCCAAATAATATTTAAATAAAATTACCAGCCCAGCTCCCATGCTCGCGATCCAGCAACGCCCTAAGCCGAGGTTCGTACCCCACAGGGGGTGCCCTTAGCTGTGTTGGTTAGAAATAAAGTGCCTGACTGGAGGCCTAGGTCCATTGACCGGTTAAGTAGCAAAAGTTCCCGGAACTTACGCTACGAGAGACAATACAAAAAAAATTTTCAGTTATGAGAAACATCGCGACAACTTGATAGAGATATGTCTCCGGGGAGTAGAGGGCACATACACTTGTATTTTACAGCGCTTGCATCAACTTGTAGGTGAATGCACTTGTTACATATAAGCAGTTTGAATAAAACCATTTGCGGTACCTTCTTTGCATTTACAACCTGTGTGAAGCTAGGTTAGCATAGATTAGTTGAGATTGAGTCTGTTGTTTTTTTTTCATACGTACATCATACTAACACGAGTCCACAGTGTAGGAGGATAGAGCGCAAATTCTCTGTTGTCTTATATACCACTTACATAGTGCCGAGTGGCTCGGGTAGTTGCCTGCGACACGAAGATCGCAACTCGAATCCTGACTGTGCCAATGAGTTTTTCTGAACTTAAGTACAGTGATTAGTCACACCACGTGCTTTGCAGTGAAGGAAACCTGCATACGTCTGAGAAGCAATTCAAAAGGCGTATGTATAGTCGTGCTTAAGTAACGGCGATGAACTCGCCATCTGTCACGTTAGCACCTAAAATATATCTCTGGCGGAAAATAGGTGTGTGGGTATTACCTATACAACTCTACCTACCCCTTCGGGGATCCCTGTGGGAGGGCGTGAGGATATATTAAATTATTACATACACACCTGTCATATAAGCAGAGGGAGTAGAGCGCCAGTTCTCCTTCGACTTACCTCTTTCGCTTCGTCCACATTCATAAGTCTCTTCTTTCTCACCTGCTGGTTTCGAGTAGTAAATAGCAGATAATTTTTCAAGCCATGGTTTGTTAAGCCAACACTATGTTATATAAACCTTCAAGCCTTCCTGCAAATTGTCTTCGAATGGGTAGGCAAAAGTGGATAGTTAGTATCTACCCACACACTCACTTTTCACCTGAGATATGTTTTAGGTGCCACCGTGATAGATGACGAGTTCCTCGCCGTGCGTCAAGCACGTCTATAAATAAGTCCTTGAATATTTACTCAAAAGTATGCAGGTTTTATGTCGATATTTTCCTTCACCGTAAAGCTGATGTGTGACTTATCACTTGACTATACTTAAGTTCAGAAAAACTCATTGGCACGGGTTTCGAACTGGCATCTTTGTGTTGCAGGCAAATACTCGAACCAACACGGTTCTAGGAAAATATTGTTCGTAAGATTTAACGTTCAAGCTATAGGTACTAATCAAACGTTAATGTCGTAAATATAATCGTTGCTATTTGAATAATTTTCAAAGGACGAATTTTTTTCGGTTCATCGACAAAGATCGAACAAAGCGAAAGTATTTTATTGGCGGAAGTAATTCCCTCAAAGACGCTTTAAACACTGATTTAGAATTGATTTAGGATCACCGTGGAATTAAGACTTACACGAAAATGTATTATGAACTTTATCTTATAAATCTTAAGGTACAATACAATTCGAAAAGTCTCCGGGAAGAGTATTTTAAAAATAGATTGTACAATAGAGGGGGACGGATTTATAATTAACTGCAATCAACACTGAGGCATTGAATTTCAAGTATTCGGTATATTCGCGCTGAAAATATTTTTGCTACTTTTGGGCCCTCGTACACAAAATTATATTTTTTTCTGTATAAAATATTTCATGTTATTCTCAAGAAAAGTTTGTTTTATTGTAATAATAAAATGTTGAGTCTGAATGTTTTGCAATTACATATATTAAGCATGGCAATCGAATGCACGAGTATTACTCTAGGCGTTCCAAGCGTCCATAGGCGGCGGTAACCGCTTTCCATTGGCGGACCGTATGCTTACAAATAAACAAATATTTATTAAAATTTATAAACAAAAGTCGATTACATATATACTCGTATATCCATTCGAACTTAGAACTCGGCCACTATGGACACAAATTATTTCAAAAAACATATTTTTCGACTTCAAGTGACAATTTACGTTAAAAACTAGTCGTATGCTTAAATGTAGAAGATAAATATCACAGTTGTATATCTAAAGTGCCTAGGAAGCAAAATTTACCCATCATAATTGGTAAATTTTTCATTTACACCAAGATGCCTGATACTATGCGCTTACCACAGCCTATGTACGTTTTATTACAGCTCTTATATTTCCAAACTAAACTGCTTCTTACTAACTCCAAATAAAGCAGAAGTCAAATCTTTCGGTGAAAAAAAAAGTTTTTTTATCATATTCAAAAATAAACCGTACAACTTTACTACTCGCTTGTACAGCTCGTGCCTATGCGACAGATGTTAGCATACGTTGTTTGTTTTCCTACTTCGAGGCGATATCTTTACTTTTTTTTTTCAGCCCCCTTGTGTTCCATTTTTATTTATGTCACGAGAAATTAACTGTCGTTTCGAACGCCTTTTGAAAGATAAAATTTCTTAATGGCCAGTCAGTTATTAGCTTTAAAAGAAAAGCATCGCAATTGCATTAGAGAATATTAGGATTTATCGGTTTTGTGGAATCAATTTGTCCTTTTATTTTGTTGGTTGATTTAATTTTGTAGGTTTGCCCGACTGAAGGTGACGGTTTACTCTCACTGGTTTCGCTTGAGTTCGTTATGGCTTCGTTATTTGATAATGAGAGCTTTGATCTCATTTTGACCAAATATTAGATACAATAAATAATTCAAGAGATGTAGGTTGCAACGGTTCTCCCTTTTATAATCAGTGCTGCCCGACTGTGGAAGACACTCCAATTTACAGAAGACCGTAGCTAAATGGCCATACTTGTGGTTAATGTTGGTTTTTGCGTTAACTTACTCATTGAGAAGTCTTCTTTTTACCTTACTGGTATAAAAATCTAATCATATATTGCATAATGTCAAAGTGCCGTATAAAAGAAATAGAATAGCCGTGGTGGCCGAGTGGTTCGAGTAGTTGCCTAGAACAAAAATATTGCAAGTTCGGATTTCGACTGAATTTTTCTGAACTGAAGTTCAGTGTTCAGTCACACCTCGTTCAGCCTGCATACGATTGAGAATAAATTCAAAGGGACCTGAATAGACGTGCTTGAGTAACGACGATGGACTCACCATCTGTCATGTTGGCACTTAAAATATATCTCTGGCAGAAAGTGGGTCCTACTTACGTACCCCTGCTTACCCTTTCGGGGAGCCTTGTAAGAAGGCATGAGGATATATATTATTTATAATGTCCAAGAGTTTTGATGACACACTAAATGCTTCGCTAAGTTTTGTTTATTACCGTGGACATCCGACATACGTTTAAGACGGAGAGGGATCTTAATCCAAGTTTATTTTCTCTCCAAAACGGAGCTTAAAATTTATTTAACCTAAGATAAGAGTAAATATTTATAAATCATGACAAATGCGAAACATCCAAGTTGACTAAATGTCTCGCATAGGGGGAGGAATGTTTAAAAATGACTCCAATGCGACATCTTGTCGGATTGATAATGTTTACTTTAGCTGACTCGTTTGAACTCAGATTTGGGCATAAATTTGTCTTTTTTCAATTTCACATCGAGAGCAATTTAAGCGCACGATCGCACTTGCCGATCATTATCTTTGATGTTTGATGCCTTTGGAATGAAGTTTAAAAGTAAAACGACTGATCTCAGGGCAACCATTATTAGCAATGGTGTATTTTAATTAGTATAAAGTAATACTCTGAAGGACGGGAACGTTAAGAGTACTCGAAACCGACGAGCATGTATGAAGAGACTGATGAATGTGGACGAAGCGAAAGAGGTATGTAAGTCTAGAGAGAACTGGCGCTCTATACACTCTGCCTACCCCGTTAGGGACTTGGCGTGATGATATGTATGTTTAAAGTAATATTGCATGTTAAGAAAATTATGTCTAATGTGATTTAGTTAAGTGTAATTAAAACTTCACATGAAACGAAATCAAAAACTATATTAACACTAAAAAGTAGGTAGTATTTTTACCTACTCCAACTTATAAATCAAATCTTGAGAATGTAACCTAACCCAAACATCATATCATCACGCCGAGTCCCTAACGAAGTAGGCAGAGAATACATAGTAGACCAGTTCTCTCTAGACTTTCGCTTTGTCCACATTCATCAGTCTCTTCATTCAACTGCCGTGAAGGCAAGGTGCCGGGAAGACAGTGTCCATATGTAAGCAAAACAAACATTACTAAATTTGTATGTAACATATATTGTAAAAGTGTTGTGTATACCTATTATTGATGTACATATTAAGTTAATAATTTTCGATTTTTGTATTACAGTGTCCAAATATGTATATTGTTGGTGTACCTCAATAAAATAAAAAAAAAATAAAAAAAGGCGTGAAGTCTAATACACCACAGGTTAAATTCCTCTTGACCAAAGAAAACAGTTTTCGTGCGTCAACAGTGTTACCAACTTACAAATATTATAAATGGGAAACTATGGAAGGGTAGCTTATATTATATAACCTGGATTAACCGACGGATACGTTTTACCCCGGAAAAAATCACTACTCCCGTGGGATCATAGGTTTGGTCGTATAACCGCGGTATCGCTGCGTAGCGCGGCTATTAACGTGTAGGTATGTATGCGTGGTAAAACTAGTACTCTCATATTTTTATACGGGGCTGAGAGCAAATTCTATAAAAAGTCCCTAGCCATTTTTACTCCGTACAAATAAACATACGTATAATCACGATTAATTTCCGTAGGGGTAGGCCCAGTTCTTTCCACTTGTTACAATCCTTACATACTTGTTTCGTTACGCCTACTTTCATTATTCTCATCATACATGCTCTCCGGTTTAGGGTACTCTTGACCTAGCCTTTTTTCAAGACGTCCCTGATTTGGTCCCTGAAACGTCTGCCTAGGTCTACCCCTTCCAACTCTTTCATTCACACTCGCCTTATACACTTTTTTCGTCAATAGTTCCTCTCTCGACATGGCCAAACGATCTCAGAATACCTTTCCTACAAATACATTTCCGCTTTAATACTTTATCAGCCCTTAACCTCGCCGTAGTGATAGCCTTGTACACGGATATCTTTGTCGTGAGATATTGCTCCTTAAACTGACTCCCGCTACTGGCAGTACCTAACTTTATAGGTAATTACGTCCTTTGTTTACGATCCCTGACTTATCTTTTTTTCTCAAAGAAAAAGTTTTCTTTCTTTTGTTCTTCTCTGTTTAAGAATCTACTTATTTATTGTGCACCTCCTCGTTTTATTTGTTTCTGGGATTCGTGTCTTGGCGCTATTAAGGAGCTACTTTTGGTATAGAGACTTTTTAAGATAACATACTTAAACAATACAATAGCCACCGGTATGATGTCTCATCTAGCACGATGGCTAAAATTCCACTAGCTGCGGATGCTTGTCACAGGTTCGATCCCGGTGAGATTTACGTGATAAGTATATTAACCGAATGTGTTTCATTGCGAATCTAAGTTTATAATTATCACCAAGTTATTTCGAAAGTCGTTTTATGTATTTTCGAATACACTTTCCTGATAATAATTACAGTTTTATTGGGAACATTCGTTAATTTTATACAGCGAACCAAATTTTTCACATGGAAAAAAGTAGAAACAGAAGCGACAATTGAACTATTAAATCGAGGACACTCTCGCATTCTTATCCTTACAAAACTTCAGACATTTTCAGGTTTACTGCGTAAACCACTCGGCCACCGCGGCTCATAAGCACGATGAGCCTTTACGCACAGCAATATTCACCTGCACTTATCTTGTATTATTTGGATTACTCATCTAGCGGCTCCAATTTCAAACGTCCTCCAATTGAATACCTCTCAGTAATGTTAGCTTGCTCTGTTCATAGAGATGACAAACAGCTTGGGATTTCCAAACTGTATGACATCTCTGCTTGTACTGTATGACATCTCTGCTTGTACTGTATGACATCTCTGCTTGTACTGTATGACATCTCTGCTTGTACTGTATGACATCTCTGCTTGTACTGTATGACATCTCTGCTTGTATTGTATGACATCTCTGCTTGTACTGTATGACATCTCTGCTTGTACTTTATGACATCTCTGCTTGTACTGTATGACATCTCTGCTTGTACTGTATGACATCTCTGCTTGTACTGTATGACATCTCTGCTTGTACTGTATGACATCTCTGCTTGTACTGTATGACATCTCTGCTTGTACTGTATGACATCTCTGCTTGTATTGTATGACATCTCTGCTTGTACTGTATGACATCTCTGCTTGTACTTTATGACATCTCTGCTTGTACTGTATGACATCTCTACTTGTACTGTATGACATCTCTGCTTGTACTGTATGACATCTCTGCTTGTACTGTATGACATCTCTGCTTGTACTGTATGACATCTCTGCTTGTACAGTGTCTGCATTGCCATGCAGATATTAATAATCACGGCGAGTCCCTAACGGGGTAGGGAGAGAGAATAGAGTGCCAGCTCCCTCTTATAGAGCGCCAAGTTATTCTTAAAATATTATATGTATGAAGGTTTGTGAGGATGTTTGTTAGTCAATAATGCACGAACGGCTGAACGGAATTGGATGTATTCAGGAATTTGATTATTAGCCGGATAAAGGTTTACGCGTGTGAAACTGTGGGGCAATAATGTATGTATTTCCATTGAGCTCACTATCCATGTCAAAGAAATGTAATACGTTTGTATTTCTCCAAACATATACTTGATCGTAACACTTCGTCAACTCTTATTATCAACCCTAGTTTGGCACATTAGAGCTTAAATTGCTTTGTAGGTCGAATTAAAAGTTTTCAATGTTTGGACGTAACACAAATCAAAATGCTATAAAGTGTAATTTTATTCGATCTATTTAGGATTTGTTACTATCAATAAATGCTTTAGTGATCGTAAAATACATCTGCCTGCTATGATTCAGACACTTGTCGTAGTTTTGCTTTGTTTTCTAAAGCGAAGGCAGACTATTGGCATGAACGTTCTAATGTCGAGAGAATAGATATGGGAAAAGAGGCATGTATCATGAAAATAGATGAATGTGAGTAAAGCCGCGGGCAGCAGTTAATGTCACTAGTATCATAGTAGGTATACTACGGTAATAGCTTAAAAAAAGATAAATATCTGGAACATATATAATGCAAAAGTGTGTGGACGAAGAGAGGAAGACGATCTAATAACCTAGATCAAATTGATTGACTACTCAAAGATGGGAACGTCAAGGGTACTTGAAACAGAAGAGCATGTATGAAGCGACTTTGTTCTCATTTTTGCCCTGCAGAATAATTTCACACTCCGGGGAAAACCTCAACGGGGAGCTAACTCCACAGCCTGAGCATTGACAGAAGTCCTTTGAAAACGCGCAGTACGAGACGACCTAGGGATACGAAATTAAGTGGTGGTATAAAAAAGGTTGATTGATGAATGTGGATGATGAGAAAGGGGTCTGTAAGTCTAGACAGAGCTGGCGCTTTACTCCATCTATCTACCGTGTGACTCGGCGTGATGATGTGTGTGTGTGTATCTTGAACATTACAACTTAATGAAGTGTTGCTTAATGCTAATGTTTATTTTTCTAAGTCAGCTTAATTTCTGTCTACGTAATCTAGTCGGCTATTAGGGCTAACGTATTCTCAATGGCTAAGGTATATTTCACCAAGGTTATGACTAATTACCTAGTGCGAAGTCGCCAAATGTACATACTCGACACTTAACTTGTAACAAGTACATGAGCTTATGTATATATCCTCACGCGTTCCCACAAGGGTCCCCGATGGGGTAGGCAGAGGTGTATAGGTAATACCCACACACCCACTTTCCGCCAGAGGTATATCAGGTGCCAACGTGACAGATGGCGAGTCCATCGCCGTTACTCAAGCACGACTATACATACGCCTTTGAGTTTCTTCTCAGACGTATGCAGGTTTCCTCTCGATGTTTTCCTTCACCGTAAAGGTCGTGGTCGTCGTATGATTAATCACTGTACTTAAGTTCAAAAAAACTCATTGGTACAGTCGGGATTCGAACTTGCGATCTTTGTGTCGCAGGCAACTGCTCGAACCACTCGGCCACCACGGCTCTTTTATATAGGCTTTTTTCACGGCTTATCTATATAGTCTATCTATATATTTTTATATCTATATATTTATGTACTAATCGTGACCCGCGTTTCACACAAATTTGATCATAAATATAGAAGAAGAACAAAATGTCAATGCTACTGTTATAGAATTTGTTATCTTTTAAAACTTTACAAACAGGCACTTGGTCTTTATATTTTAACTTTGTATCGCAGCCAACTGCTCCAATCACTCGGCCACCACGGCTCAATAGAAGTAATTTAAATTACAGAAATATAATGTACATGTATAAAGTAAATTGATTAACAATAGTCAAGTAAAATTAACGCATACGTCAATTTACAAGTGGAGCGGATACCGGTTAGTATTTATTTGTGTGTACTTGAGCATGTCCGCGCGACTGTACTCGTATCCGACCGACAGATGTTAACATATGCCCGTGTTTTCTTTATTTAAGAGATCTGTTTGTTACTTTTTGTACGGATCCGCGGCGCCTCCGGTCTCTCACTTATTATTTATGGCGGCGTATGTACCGAGGGTATTAGTTCAAACAAGTGGAAGTGGCATGGCGTAAAGTAAAAATAATGGCTCCCAAAATTCATCATAGAAAATACTCAAACTATAATTTAGTGGATTACATCTCTTTATGATATTAAGTGCTAAAATATAATGTATCTGAGTCCCTGATGTGTATACTGTCTTGCCTGACGGCTGTCAGTGATTTTCGGCTTGGCGCGGTAACTTACAATGACAGCTGTCAGCAATTTGTTTATTGATAATTTGGCGCATATACGCGCGCCATTATCAATAAACCAGTGTTCTGAATAACATCTTTTATTCCGCTCCATACATACGTAACATTGGTGACGAGGATTGGAGATCCACATAAATAGGTACAAAAATGCCATTATTTGGAAATGTACCCACCTTTGACCACAAAACAGGCGATTAGTCGAGATATAAAGGACGATTAATACAGTTTCTAAAAATCAACAAAGTGGACAACGAAAGCAAAAGTGGAATCCTTCTTACATATCTCACGGAAGAAACGTACCACTTGGTACGAAACTTGGCGTATCCTAAGGAGTTGGAGTCGTTAAGTTTCTCGGACCTGGTTGATTTATTTGATAATCATTTCAAGCGCAAGCAGTGCACATTTATAACCCTAGGAGGGATTTTCAATTCACACTAATGCTTAGAAACAAATCGTCAAAATAGGCCCTAACAAAATTTTTCATTAACATAAATAACAAAAACATATATACATTTTATAGGGAGCTCCGACCTAATTTAGTATTCACCTTTTGCAAAACACAGCCACATTTTCAAAAAGTTTTGTCCAAAAATGAATTTGAAAAAGTTTGTATATATCGACAGCTCACATAACGAACTCGAGATTTGTCGAACTACGCTCAAGTTTGCTAATAACATGACTCCCGACTCCCTTCCAGAAACCTTGATCATTGTCCTCCCGAAATGTACGCCCGTGCGAGATCGGACAAGTTTCCCCATAATTCAAACCACTCGATTTGGTAGCACAGTTTATTATTTGTGAGCATTACATATTTCGATGTTTATGCGTTACACTATATCTTTGTTTCACTTCAAATGTCAATACTGAGTGAGACAAAGAACTCTTTGCATTGTCTCAAACCTTATATATGTACACACATAACATCACGCCGAGTCCACAGAGTGGAGGGCACACTCTCTTCCCCTCGTCCCATAAGAGCAGGAGTCCCGCAAGGCTCCGTGCTCTCCCCTCTTCTATTCACGCTGTATACGAGCGATTTCCCCACCCTTAGAAAGGTCAAAAGCGCACTATTCGCCGATGACACGGCCATATACTGCAGAGGTTTATCCCCTGAGGCGATTCGCGGCTACCTCCAGACCGCGGCCAACGCCCTAGGGCGGTGGTTTCGGAAATGGAGAATAGAAGTGAACCCCTCAAAAAGCGCAGCCGTCCTCTTTTGGAAAGGCAAGCATGCCCTACGGAATGTCTTCCCATGGAATGGGATTGCCGAAGAGAGTTATGGGGGCTGCCCCATAACTCTCTTCGGCAATCCCATTCCATGGGAAGACAAGGCCAAATACCTGGGAGTGACCCTCGATCGTAAACTTTCCTTCCGTCACCACGTGAAGACGGTACGCGCGCGAGCCGCCTTCGCGCTCGGTAGACTCCATTGTATGCTAAATTCGAAGAGTAAACTCTCATTGAAATCCAAGGTGAGGATTTACTTGACGTGCATCAGACCGATCATGACTTACGCGTGTGTTGTGTTCGCACAATCCAAAAAGTCAGTACTCCACCCCCTTCAAGTGCTCCAAAGCCGGTTCCTCCGGAGAGCCACAGGTGCCCCGTGGTACATGAGAAACAGTCAACTTCATGTTGACCTAAAAGTCCCCACGATCAAACAGTTTATGAAAAAACTGTCGAAACGCCATTTCGATTCTGCTGAAAATCATCCCAACCCTCTCGTCGTATCGGCCGCCCGTTACACACCCTCCCTTATATCGAAAATAAGGCGTCCAAAACATGCCGTCATCGAGCCGGATGACGACATAACGGTCCTCCAGGACGCCCGACGACGACACACAAACGACACTACACAAAACCGACCATTGTTCCGTCCTCGCCGGCGAGGCTCGACGCGAATAAGCCGAAACGTTCCCCCCAGACTCTCGCAAGTGCCGGCCCGAGCCGAGCCAGTAGCGCAAATCCCCTCCCCAAACAACTAAATAATAATAAAATACCAGACCAGCCCAGCTCCCTTGCTCGCGAACCAGCAACGCCCTAAGCCGAGGTCCGAACCCCACAGGGGGTGCCCTTAGCTGTGTTGCTTAATACTTAAGTGCCTGGCTGGAGGCCTAGGTCTCGCCATTGACCGGTTAAGTAGCAAAAGTTCTCGGAACTCACGCTACGACAGACAATACAAAAAAAAAAAAAAAAAAAAAAAAAAAAAAAAAAAAAAAAAAAAAAAAAAAAAAATAAAGATTATGCAGTTACCAGTCTACAAATACAAGTGTTTACTTTCACGCCTCTCAAGTTTGGAACAACACTCTGCCACACATACAGCAGCACATTGTCCCAACAAGGTTAAACAGTCTTGGAGTTCGGAAAATCTTTTCTTATCGGGTGCCTACGTCATACAAAGAACACACCTTCCAAGTTTCAGGTCTCTATGATCAGCTGTTTGGGCTATGCGTTAATCCGTTGAGCCGTTCAGGACAATGCATTTTATATGTATAGAAGATACTAGCTTTTGCTTATTACCTTTCGGTACCCTTGTGGGAAGGCGTGAGGGTAAATAAATTATAAAATGTAGTCAACCGTGTCGACCTTTGACCAATAGATAATCTACTTTAATTATTATCGACGTCAAACATTTTTTATTACTTGGACATTACGAAGTTCAAATGATAATCTTGCGATCAAACAGCAGTTTTTTTGTATATATGTATTAGATAAAAAAAATATCAACATAGAAAGTAATAAATTATCTATATTTATTTGCTTTCATTGTGTCCTATAACATGCTTGAGTTAGAACTGTCCCATTTTCTAAGGCACCCTTTTGTGTTGTGTTTCTGCGTGATGAATAAGGTTTCCAGTAATGAGCTCCTTGGGGAGGGGGAAATTGTTGTATTGTGTTGGCAGTATAAGGATTAGTCGCATTTAGCTGCCAACACAGTATAACTCTCCGAGCATAGCGTGGCAACGCGTAGATAATACCTCGGTATCGTGAGCATTAATAGGCTACGGTAACCGGTTCCCATCAGGTGATCAAACTAGTATACGGAGTTTGCCACTCTTGTTGTATAGAAAAATCCCTGTATCCCCATGTACCCACATGAATGTGTGTTTTTTACTCAATAGTCTTAACTACACGTGGGGCCGCTTCCATTAGGTTTGTCAGTATAGGTAAATACTACAGTATAGAACCCCAAAGTATCTACATCACATTCTAAGAATTTGTTGTTTGTTACATTGCTACATTATTTCGTTATCACATTCACACCTGTGAGAATATTAATTAAGTTACTTTGGTTAAGTTAACATATCGGTACGTTATCGACAACAATGTCAAGATATAGGTATGCAAATATAACGACCACGTATATTGTCACGCACCGAATGTACATGTTTTCTAATCTGTTGATTACGTTTTCTTTAATATCTCATTTGCGATTCATGAGCGTTATTAAAATCATAATGACGTACCTAACTAATATAATTATCATAGCGCAGAGTCCCTCAAGGGGAAGGTACCAAAACTAATTTGGTTTTCAATCAGGAAAAGTACATCAGATCTGTTATCGAAGTTCACAAAGGATGTAAATGGTTGTTTTAATAAAAAATCATTTAATTTCAATTCAATTTAAATTCAATTAATCATTTATTACAAGTACTTGCTCTTTTTATAGACTTCCCGCGCATTAGACACATTGTCACACAGAAAATTTAAATTCATTAGTAAACTAGACAGCTGTGGAGTACGTGGTCCATTGTTAAAATGGTATGAGATAGTTGAAACGAACGGAAAGTTTCAGGTAGTTGGAACGTGGCATTCCTCTGCCTCTTCTTGCACACACGTTTGCTTTGTATATCTGTTTCTTCAATCTTTCTTCACTCATCCTTTCTATGTGTATATATATTTTTTTATACAACAAGAGTGGCAAAGAAGCATACGGCTCACCTCCTGGGAAACGGTTACCGTTATTACCGAAATATTACTTGCGCGTTGCCAGTCTGTGTTCGGAGAGCTATACTGTGTTGGCAGCATAATAGGACTAATCCCTCTGCTGCCAACACAATATGACAATCCTCCCCCTCCTCAAGGAGCTTATTATTGGACACTTTATTCACCGCATAGGAACACAACACTAAAAAT
>JACCPG010001391.1:0-26467 GCA_016069955.1 Drepana arcuata
TATAGTATAGTCGAAGTTGTGTAGTTATAGATAAAGTAATTAGTGGATTATTATAATGGAGCAAATTAAATTGATTCCAAGAGAGCTGTTATGTATAGTCCCAAAATATGATGGTGACGAAAAATTGTTAAATCTTTTTATTACAAAGGCTGAATATGTAATTAGAGCCTTCCAAGAAGAAGGAAAAGCATCTCAGAATGAATATGTGTTTCATTCTATAACAAGTAGACTCACAGGCAAAGCTGCATCTTTGCTTAGTGATCACCAGAATTTAAAAACATGGCAGGAATTAAAAGAAATCCTTACGCAGCATTTTGGCGACCCGCGATCTGAAGAGTGCATTGCTATAGAGTTAGAAAGTATGAAAATAAAACAAGGCGAGTCATATATCCAATTTTGTAATAGAGTTCAGAATGTTAAGAGTTCTTTGATTTCGAAAGTGAATAGAATAATGGATGAAGGAGTTAAGGCAGCTAAAATGATTATTTATAATAATAGTGCTCTGAATGTATTTTTGTATAACCTTCCAGAGGAAATGATACGAATAGTTAGGCTGAAAGGTTGCTCTACCATTGAGCAAGCTCTAACCATTGTAACTGAGGAGGTTAACTTTATGAGCCAATATAATGCGAGACATACTAAAAATAGACCCCCCGCAGTACAGCCATCAACCCCATTCAGGCCTACATTTAACCAGATGCCATTTACAAATAACTTTAAATTTGGTATTCCTCAAGGTCATAATTTTACGCCAAGACCAAATTTTATTTCAAATAAGAATCAATTTGTTCCCTATATGAGTAACAATGGGCCCCGATATGGAGGCCAGGCACCAAACATGCCTCAACAATCACGTCACTTAGTTCCGCAAGGTAACTTTAAATTTGGTATTGCACCACAGCAGTCCAATCAGTTTAAGTTTGGCATACAAAATCCCCCATATGGCAATTATAAATATGGTGTTCTTCCGCAACAGCCAAATCAATTTAAATTTGGTATACAACATCGACCAATGCCTAACCCTGGACGTGATACGGATGTATCAATGCGCACGGCGCCTGTTAGACAGAATATGATTCTGGATGACATATTCTATAACCAAGAACCATCTCAAAGTGATACTTGTTACTACCCTGACGATGGTGATTACACTAATTATGAGGTATCAAATTCTGATTATGTAGAGAAACCCCCAGCTGACTGCAACTATCTTGAAGATTGTAGCGAAGAAGTAGTAGAAGTAAATGAAAGTAACAGTGGCCCTGAAAATTTTCGGTTGAAGGCCTCCAGCAGTGTAAAGAAATAATTAATTTAAATTACTGTGACAGTATTTTAAAATTACCTCATATCGATATCCCTGAAATAGACTCAAAATTCTTAATTGATACTGGAAGTAGTCGCTCTTTTATTAGTCCCGCAAAGGTTAATGAATTCTTCTCAGCCTACAAACAAGTCGAACCCTTCACAGTTATCAGTACTCATGCGCAGAGCATACACAATGAAGTTATATGCATACCTTTATTAAAAACTTTTAGAAGCAACCTCTCACATAAATTCTATGTGTACAATGTCGATAGTCGGTACGACGGTTTAATCGGGTCCGACTTATTAAAGAAATTAGCCGCAAATATCGATATGAAAAACCAGCTCTTACAGACACCTAATGTCGATATACCAATTAATTATGATCCACCTTATGAAATCTCTATCGAACCAAGGTCTGAAATGCGCTTTAAAATACCCACCAACTTACAAAATGGTGACGCAGTAGTTGAGTTCATGGAATTTAGTAACGGAGTTCGTATGCCAGCTGCATTAGTTAAATGTGAAAATTTCTTCGCTGATACGGTTATACAAAATATATCAAATGAGAAAGCAAGGATAACGTTTAGAGAACCATTTAAAGTAACAGTATTTGACAGCGAAATATGTGAATTAAATACAGTAACAGATAATATTGAGATTGATGAAGCCTTAAGAAACAATTTGTCGAAATTAAGATTAGATCATACCAATGAAGAAGAACGTAGGTGTATTTCTTCTTTATGCTTTGAATATCGTGATATATTTCACTGTGACAAAATCCCTCTCTCATTTACAAACCAAGTGAAGCACGTCATACGTACAGTTAACGAAAACCCAATTTATGTTAAGCCGTACCGCCACCCACATTCGCAAAATGAAGAAGTCAAAAATCAAGTCGATAAACTCTTAGAGAATAATGTTATACAGGAGTCGTACTCACCTTGGAGTGCTCCAGTCCACTTAGTCCCTAAAAAGTTAGATGCGTCAGGCGAAATAAAGTACAGAATGGTTATAGACTATCGTCGTTTGAACGAAATAACAGTCGACGATAAATACCCGTTGCCCAACATCAGCGATCTTTTTGATAAGCTAGGCAAATCAGTATATTTTAGCACTTTAGATCTGGCTTCCGGCTATCACCAAATTGAAGTTAGCCCCACAGACGTACCGAAAACCGCATTCACTACACAAGGCGGCCACTTTGAATTTAAGCGTATGCCATTTGGGTTGAAAACAGCCCCCGCTACATTTCAAAGGGCTATGGATAACGTGCTACGAGGTCTTCAGGGCATACATTGCTTAGTATACCTTGATGACATCATAGTGTACTCTAGTAGTCTTGCTGAACACATCTCTAAACTTCGTAAAATTTTTGATCGACTTCGAGAAACTAATTTGAAAGTTACCTTAGATAAATGTGAGTTTCTGAGGAAGGAAGTCCTCTATTTAGGTCACACAATTACTAAAGAGGGCCTGAAGCCCAATAATGATAAAATCAAAGCAGTATTAAACTTTCCGTTACCTCGCACAACCACAGAAATAAAATCCTTTCTGGGCCTAGTGGGATATTATAGAAAGTTTATAAAAGACTTTGCTAAAATCACAAAGCCCTTGACAGCATGTCTAAAGAAGCGCAACAAAATTGAGATTACCCAGGAGTATATAGATGCGTTTGAAAGATGTAAAGAGCTTTTAACGAGTGCCCCACTGTTACAATTCCCCGATTTTTCAAAACCGTTTGTACTTACAACAGATGCTTCAAATTATGCGATAGGCGCGGTTCTATCACAAGGCCAGATTGGTAGTGACAAACCTGTTGCATTCGCAAGTAGGACTTTAAACGAACCTGAGACACGCTATAGTACTATAGAGAAAGAAATGCTCGCTATTATTTGGGCGGTAAAGCATTTCCGTCCCTATCTGTATGGAAAAAGGTTTACAATATATACGGACCATAGGCCGTTGGCATGGTTAAAGTCTATGGACGAACCAAACAGTAAAATCACGCGGTGGAATTTACGTCTTGCAGAATTCGATTACGATGTAATATATAAGAACGGTAAGCAGAATACTAACGCTGATGCGTTGTCACGCATTAAGGTTAACGTTCTTGGTGAAAAAGATAACGAATCAACGCAAGTCAATTTAGATGAGAGGGAACAGAGACTTCAACGCGATTTACAAGAAGTTGTAGATAAAATTGTCAAACAAAATCGAACTCAATCTGGTAAGCAACCATTATCTGTAGATTCACCAGACTCAGAGAAAACCTTGAGCGCTAATTCAATTGGCGATCAACATTCAACGTATTCTAATACCACCGTAGAGATAGACAGTAGTACTGCATCGGCTTCTGAGAAGTTTAGTAGCAATCCTGAAACTGCTCACTCAGCTCAAGATTTAGATACAGAAGGTATACTTATACTCCAAGAAGCTATAGATACCAAACCAAATCAAATACTCGTTCATACCTGGAATAGAAAAGACTTGTCTGTTAAGAAAGAAACAAGAGCGTCTCAAAATATATTAAAGGTTCACTTACCCATTGATAATATAGACCTTGTAAAAAAATTCCTTTTGCAATACATACGACCTAAAATTAAATATTTCTTTTATTTTGATAACGAGACTCATCGCATTCAATTTTCAAATGCCACTACAGCACTCTTTAAGAGAGGTACGGTTAGGTTATACGAATGTACTAAAAGGATAGAGTATATAGATAACGAAGACGAACAGCGTAATATAGTGATTAATTATCACATGGGAAAGAATAGCCACCGAGGGATAAAAGAAACATTGGTCCGCCTTAAGCGTACATATTTTTGGAATAATATGAATGAAACTGTTAGCAGTGTAATCAATGCATGCGATGTATGCAAACGCATGAAATATGATCGCAGACCCTTAAAGCCCGAGTTACAATTGTCACAGACGCAAACTAAACCTTTCCAAGAAATTTTTATTGATACCTTTACAATCGAAGGTAAAACATACCTTACTATCATAGATGCCTTTAGCAAGCTGGGCCAGGCCATAGAAATAAATAACCGATCCACACCTGAGGTAGTGAGAGCACTAATTAAGTATTTCTCTACTTACGGTATCCCAGGTAGAGTCAGCTCAGACCCCGGTACGGAATTCAACAACACTTTATTGAAAGAAATGTTGTCATTCTATAAAATTAATATGCATATAGGCACCCCTCATAATCCCAACTCTATGGGACTAATTGAACGACTCCATTCTACATTAATAGAGATATATCGTATTGCTAAATACGAACACAAAATTACAGACGCTGCATCTGTCATGACATACGCGCTTATGTCCTATAATAATACCATACATTCTTCGACAGGTTTATCACCTTTCGAAACAGTATTCGGGCATACAGACGCCAATGATGCATTTAATGTTAACTTTGATTTACAGTATACACAACAATTAGTTAAAGAGCATGCCAGACGAACGAAACGATTATATGAATATTTGACAGACAAACTCATAAGTAAGAAACAAACCGTGGTAGAAAGACGAGGTGGTGAAATCAGTTTTGATATAGATACAGGTGACACCGTATTCATTAGAGGTGTTAACACTAGGCGTAGCAAAGATAAGCCGCGTTATCAGAGAGCTCATGTGACCGGAGCTATTCGTAGAAATGTTGTGCCAGTAAATGTAGGTACCCGTGCTACGAAAGTTCCAATTAAAGATATTAAACGCCCTCCACAGATTAATACTTCTGGTCGGCCTAGTGATCCAAGGCCAGGCCCTTCAAGTGCACCCGATTGACAAGAACCCAGGGTTGTTACCTGTTCGGGAAGGACAAGCATACGTTAGCCATTCTAAATGGACTATTATTAAGATTTTAGATTTAGAATTAGTATATTTTTATAAATATACTAATATTTTATCTGTAAGTAGTTAGTTGCAACTGTTCTTTGTAAATATTATGAATTAGTATATAACGAGTTAGATTTAAATGTTAAGAGATATGTATCATTTAAGGAAGAGTTACATAAAGATATTATAGTATCAGGTATAGCTAACATAGAAGAGCAAACAGATTATTTAATGAACACGGTTTTAGAAAAGTATAAGCAATTAATTCCTTCACCTAGAGTCAAGCGTGGCCTTTTAAACCCTATTGGTTCACTGATTAAATCTATAACCGGTAATATGGATAATGACGACGCAATTATGTATGAAAAGATGATGAATAATTTGAAATCAAGACAGGATGCCATTGCTAATAAAATTACTATTGTCGCTGAAATGGTGGGTACACTTACGAATGTAGCGAACTCTACTCGAAGCAACTTTATTACAGTTGAAAATAGCCTCAGAAAAATTGATAGTTATATCAATGAAACAAGATCCTTTCAAAACTTTGTAAGGATCACTCACGTATATAATTCATTTTCTAATAATTTCCAAATACTCTATAATAGAATCTATGAAATTGAAACTGCTGTTGCTTTTAGTAAAGTTAAAGTATTACACCAATCAATTGTCGACACAGAGGAACTTATTTTATTATTAGAAGAAATAGAGAAGCATAGTAAACTACCATTTCCTGTTAATTTTGATAACTTAATTAAATTAGAACAGTGTATAGAAATACAGGGTTATATCAAGCAGAATCAGATAAAAATTATTATGCGTGTTCCTTTAATAAGAGACGAAATTTATAATTACTTTAAACTAATACCATTGCCGATCACTGACATTAACAATGGCCAGACGACTCTTATCCTTCCTAAATACCCATATGTCCTTGTGAAGGGGTCGAAAACGAAATCGCTTTCCCAGGCTTGCCCTGAAATTGATGAAGACCGTTTCCTGTGTGTTGAAAATGAATTTTCAGTACTGTTACAAGATGACTGCATTAATGAGCTCCTACAATTGTCCAGAAATGCCTCTAGCTGCCACCCCGTTCCTGTGATCATTGATGATATAAGCATCTATAATATACAACCAAACCGCTGGGTAATTTATACCAGAAATGAAACATTTATTACCAAACAGTGTAGTAATGAAATACTACAGGAATCAATTCGTGGTACTTACCTGATAACCATAGATGATGATTGCCAAATTAAAGTACTGGATATAACTCTGAAAGGACTCCAAAATTCAGGGAAAGATATAGTGTACGAGAGATTACCCATAATACAGCTACCAAAATTACTTAACTCCCATGCCTTCAACAGCAAACCCGTTAATCTGAAAGGCATAGATGTTGCAGATGTCCAGTTCTTAAATTATCTATTGCAGAAAAGTGAAAGTGAAAGTGTAAGGGCAATTAACAGTGTTAGTGATTACCAAGGTTTCAACGTCTATAATATAGCAACTCTTATACTATGGATACTTTTTATATTGTTAGTTGTAACTTTTACATTTAAACTTAAAATTTGTAAAGCATACTGTGTGAGGAATATGATTTCTCGAGATAATCCCCAGGATAATCTCGAACTCGCGGACGGAGGAGTTATGTCAGGTGGACCACCAGGGAACACCATGGTTATCAATACACGCCCACACAGTTAGGCTACATGTAATCGATCGCCGGATGACCACCGGGACATGTGCTGACCTAGCATCCCGTGTGCTCCTAACTGCTTACACTAGCTTCTTAGAATAAGATCGCCGGACTAGACCACCGGCAGATATGCTGTGCCAGCATCCTGTGTGCTCCTGGCTGCTTGAAAATTGTATTGTTAGTCTGTAAGCTTCGGTCGTAGAATAAAGTCATCTTATTAAATTTAATTTGATTTTTAAAAACGCCCTTCGGGTCCGTCGTTATTTAATTACCTACTGCAAGGATGTTAATGTGTGTGTGTAAATAAATAAATAAATAAATAAATTTTTACTTCCGGTACCATGGTACCCCGTGTCACGTGAGTGAATCTGCAATCCAATTGCAGATTCCTCGCAACTTCGACTTGAGAATGAGCGAGGAAATGCTGCCTTCACCCAATAAGAGGCCGTTCTGCAATGCTTTCACAGGTATACATCGGTCCTCAGAACACAGGTTAGGGCCCTTGATGGGCCTTTTTGAAGGCCTCTACAAAACGACAAACCATTCATACTACGTGGATAGAAGAACTCCCTACAGTTCTCATAGGACTTTGAGTCCCTACACTCAAAGTAATTTATCGTGGCAAACAAGCATACGGCCCACAGGTGGAAAACGGTTACCGCAGCCTATTTATGCTTACAATAGAGTTATACTGTGTTGGCAGCGTAATGGGACTAATCCACTGCTGCAAACACAATATAACAATCCTCCCCCTCCCCAAGCAGCTCATTATTGTAAACCTTATTCATCGCAGGAACACAACACAAACAATAGTGTTATTTGTCTACGGCCTTCTATAAGGTGGAGGTCCTGCCCCAGGCGGGCTGATACAAATTGGAACAGGAAACCCGTTATGCCCTACTCTTAAATCTCTAAAACGAGTTAAAATTCTCGTCCTAGAATATTTTTACAATTCAACTTTTCACTAATACAAAGTGGGCGCAGAGGCTGATTACTGGTAAAGGGCGTTGAACTTTACTCTAGAATATGTAAGTTTGCATGTACAATGTATGAATGTACAATGACAAGTGAGAGGGGATATTCATAATTGCAGACTTCGATGTTTAATGCCTTTGAATGTCTTCTCAGACGTATGCAGGTTTCCTCTCGATGTTCTCCTTCACCGTAAAGCTCGTGGTGTGCCTCACTGTAAATAAATGTAGAAAAACTCCTCAATCCAGTCGGGATTGGAACTCGCGCCGTTTGCGTGGCAGGCGGGTGCTGTGACCTCTCGGCCACGCCGCCTCCTTTCGTCCTGACGTATAAGTGGTATGGTATCGCAGTGCAGACGCAACACAGGTTTCCTCTCGATATTTTCCTTCACCGTAAAGCTCGTGGTGTGACTGATCACTTTACATTTATGCAGGTTGTGGCCGCAAGCGCTCTCTGAGAGCTCCAGGTATGCCTACCCAGGACTTGACCAGGCAGAAACAGGTACGTTGTTAATCTCTAACTCTCGGTCACTACGCTATTCAGATAATTAAGATCCTTCTTCACAGGAAAAATAAACTATGAGCGTGATGTTCGCGGAAGGGGACTTATTTGAAAGGGCGCAGTATGAGTCCAGGTTACAAGGATATCAAGGAGAGTGGCATCAAAAAATGCCTCAATAGTCGCCGTTACTCAAGCACGACTATACATACGCCTTTGAATGTCTTCTCAGACGTATGCAGGTTTCCTCTCGATGTTTTCCTTCACCGTGTGTGAATCACTGTACTTAATTTTCGGAAAACTCATTGGTACAGTCGGGATTCGTATTGCAATCTTTGTGTCATTCTAAGGAATGAGCTCGAGGCATTCGGCTACTACAGACTAATAATATTTGCTTTCTATTTCATAGTACATAGATGATGAAGCTTTTGGCTCCATGCTGGATTCTGAAGCGGCCACTGATGAACTCTCCCGCCAGATCCTCTCCGAAGCCAAGCTGTGGGAGGCAATCCAGGAGGCCAGTGCAGAACTAGCTAGAAGAAAACAGAGGGAATTCGCTTTCAACTGAACAAATGACGCTCAACGAATGCTGTTTTAGTCGCAATTAATATTGATAAGGCCTTCCATATTATTAAAAGGAATGCCTCTTATCAAATATTCTAAGCGACTTAATTTTCGTGTTTCAATGCATTTACTGGCAGTAAGATTTAATACCGTAGCGTTTTTTAGCGTTAAAAAAAAACAAAATGGTTGACGTTTCTCAGGTGAGTTTATTTTCACTGTCACTTTGACAAGTTACAAGAAAATTTTAATAGTTTTAAAAAAAAAAATCCTTTAAACATACACCCTGTCCTTTAAAGTTGTTTAAATTGTAGTTTTTTAGCTTTGAAAATAAACTCTCTGGAGGTTTCTTTTTAAATGTGTTTATTGCAATTTTTTTGTTTTTTCGATAACCCAAGAATTGCACTGAATTATCTTTAAATATTGAATGTTACTATCGAAAAAACTTCGTGTTTAATCAAATAGAATATATTAATAAGATTTAAATATAAATATGTACCCTATTAAGCGAATAAATTAGCGCGTAAATTTTACCAAAACTCAAAGTTTTGCATTTAAATCTAGGAGGTGACATTTCGAATTAGTTTTATTTTTAAATAAAGTGTATTATTTCATAATAGAGATCGAGTGAGTGGAACTGTGTATCAATAAAGGCAGGCATGTTTCGTGACCTGCTTCTCAAATAATGCAAAAAATATTGGTTGTAAGGATAAGACTCCATACGAATACGAGCTATATTTGACGACTTTCGTTGGTTAATAATTGTGAATTAAGGATTTATTCCAAATGAAAATAAAATGATCCCATCTGGGTACAATAGTTTTATTTAAAATTTATTAACCTTAAAATGCCTTATAATAACATGTTGACAGGGAGACGTGACATCAATACACATAGGTAATATAAATATAACCAATCGCTATCTGTACATGGAAAATATATGAGAAAAAACATTATTAATAATAATAAATATCTGGGACAATTCCACACAAATTGACCTAGTCCCAAATTAAGCAAAGCTTGTGTTATGGTAACTAGACAACGATATATTTACTTATATAGATAGATATATACATAAATACATTGGACATCCAAGACTAAGGCACAAATACTTGTGTTCATCACACAAATATCTGCCCTCAGCGGGATTCAAACCCGCGACCTCAAGTTTCGCAGTCGGGAGCTTTAACCACTAGACCAGACGGTTATTATGACTCATTATTCAGACGTCATTATTGGGACCTTTATCAACGCAAATAGCACCCAAAACAATGATCTTTAAAACTTACGTCTGTTTATCTGTGCGTTTGTGAACGCCAATCTCAGAAACGGCTTATCCGATTTAGATGTGGTTTTCACTAATTAAGTATAATGTCGTAAGCTCCACTTAACATGTATAAAATAAATGCTGCCCAGTCACTATTCCACGCGGACGAAGTCGCAGGCACAGCTTGTGTCTGCTTGTGAAAGCTGAAGCGACTTCAGTAATGACATAACGTACTTTGATATTAGTATTTTTATAACCATTAGTTTTTTTATTCGTCGTTTAGTCGATTTTCGTCAAGACTATTTAAAAAAGATTTGACATCACTGGGTTTGTAAACAAAGTCGGGATTAGTGCGCACCAGATGTACAGGAATCGATGTAGCCGCCATGTTTTCCAGCAAATCTGCGTCTATATTCCAGAGCTGTAAACAATTAATTCAAAATATATATACTACTAGCTGTACCCGCGACTTCGTCGGCGTGACTTTTTTATCTTTGGTAAAAAAAAACTATTTAAAGTATCCTATGTTACCTCCAAGACTATTGTGTACAAAGTTCTATGATGATCGGTTCAGTAGTTTTTACGTGAAAGCGTAACAAACAAACTTACATTCACATTATCTTATAATATTAGTAAGGATGGAATTTTTTCAGAAATTAAACATGACTTGTGATAATAGCCGTGGTGGCCGAATAGTTCGAGTTGCTTGTGACACAAAGATCGCAACTTCGAATCCCGACTGTACCAATTTTTCTGACTGTGATTAGTCACACCACGAGCTTTAAGGTGAAGGAAAACATCGAGAAGAAACCTGCATACGTTTGAGAAGATATTCAAAGGCGTATGTATAGTCGTGCTTGAGTTGTCAAGTTGGCACGTAATATATCTCTGGCGGAAAGAGGGTGTTTGGGTACTACCTGTACACCTCTGCCTACCCCTTCGGGGACTCTTGTGGAAAGGCGTGGGGATATATATATACTTATGTGTTAAATCATGAGATCCATTGTGTCCTACGGCCCCTCTCATAAATAGAGAAATCTATGATTCATACAAAAATGAATGTTTGACTGTATTTCCTTCAAAGAATCGTAAACGACCGGATCGATTTTAATGAAATTTTCTGTATCTTCAGGTAGATTCGAGAATGGTTTAGATTCACAATTGGACCCAATAGGTGGCGCCACCGGGTCCGTGACCTTTATTTTTTCACCTAAGCGAAGCTGGGCCGGACAACTAGTCTATACTAATATTATAAAGAGGAAAAATGTGTATATAAGTATGTTTGTAAGGAATTGGCTCAAAAAGTACTGGACCGATTTGAAAAATTCTTTCACCATTTGAATGCTACATTATCACTGATTAATCTACACTAATATAATAAATAGGAAAACTTTGTTTGTTTGTTTGGTTGTAATGAATAGGCTCAAAAACTACTGGACCGATTTGAAAAATTCTTTCACTGTTGGGAAGCTACACTATCTCCGGTGAACATAGGCTATATTAAATTGGACCCGACAGGTGGCGCTGCGATCGAGTTTCAGGAATTTAACTTTTTCACCCGGGCGAAGCTATCCCTTTCTGTGTGTCTTAAGGTGGATTCGAGAATGGTTTAGATTTACAATTGGACCCGATAGATGGCGCTGCGATCGTGTTACGGGCAATTTAACTTTTTCACCCGAGCGAAGCTGGGCGGGACAGCTAGTATTTTATAAAAATAGAGATATTATGGCTTATTACTCACCTTGATATCATCAGAGCGTTTCCTGCGCAAATAGTTGAAGCAGCAGGTCCGAAAGTAGCGCGTGCCGCATGCGCGGACGCATTCGTCCCCACACGATCCGCAAGAGCTGGCAGCGTACAGGGATCCTGAAAACGAGGACTCCCTACAGAGTACACCATGGAGTCCATAAAGACGGGTGGGGAGAGATTACCTTTAGTTCATGCTCTCCTGGTACATTCTTAAAGGTTTTCCCTAGAGAGTGCAGCATGGAGTTCTTCAAGAAGAGTGTGAAAAATTTCCTGCAGGGTCGGCAACGCACGAGTGGATTACCCCTGGTGTTGCAAGCGTCCATAGGCGGCGGTAACCGCTTACCATCAGGCGGGCCACATTTGTAATTGTTAATCTAGAGTAGACGAATTTGGATTACGAAAAATTTGGAATACGTCGAACTCGAACTATAAACTATTGTGAAGGATAGTGGGACGCGTCTTCGTGGATGGCACTATTTACTTAGATATATCTATATATCTAAGTATATTATATTATATACCTACCTATACATAATGTTAATAGGATACAGACGGTAATTTTCAACATTTTCAAATCTTGTCCGTTAACCAAAGATGGCGTCTCGACAAACAGCTGATTACTTATGACTGACATTTGGCGACAGTTCTCTTTTATACAATACTAACGTTTGCATAATGGAATAAATACAGAGTGCTTTTTAAGACATTTGATACGTTCTAACATTTAGGGATGGGCAGTCAGTCGGCTGAAATAGTTCGGCAATATTGCCGAATTAGATTAATCTTATCTACATTTACTTTCGAATTTTCATATATATATATATATATATATATATATATATATATATATATATATATATATCTAGCGCGGGACAATAAATTTTGACGTCGCGCCAAAATCGGGACATTTGTCAACGCTGTATGCAGGTTTCCTCTCGATGTTTTCCTTCACCGTAAAACTCGTGGTGTGCCTAATCATCATAATATATATATATATATATATATATAAATGAATATTTTACTATTTACATATATATGAGAGTCGTGGTGGCCAAATGGTTCGATTAGTTGCCTGCAACACAAAGGTAACAAGTTCGAATCATGACTGTATCGATGAGTTTTTCTAAACTAAGTACAGTGATTAGGCACACCACGAGTTTTACGGTGAAGGAAAACATCGAGAGGAAACCTGCATACAGCGTTGACAGATGTCCCGATTTTGACGCGACGTCAAAATTAATTGTCCCGCGCTAGATTTGCGCCTTCCCATAAGGGTCCCCGAAGGGGTAGGCAGAAGTGTATAGGAACCCACACACCCACTTTCCACTAGAGATATATTAGGTGCTAACGTGACAGATGGCAAGTCCGTCGCCGTTACTCAAGCACGACTATACATACATACGCCTTCGAATTACTACTCAGACGTATGCAGGTTTCCTCTCGATGTTTCCCTTCACCGTAAAAGCTAATATTTAAGGGGGATTGCCGTGCAATAAACGTGATTTTTTTGCCGTTTTTATATGGTACGGAGCCCTACGTGCGCGAGACCGACTCGGAATTGTCCTGGGTTTTTTTGAGTACGTATGTACACACGCTTTGATATACTTCTCAAGCGAAGGTTTTCTCAAGACCTTTTCCATCGAATCTAAATTCGGGATACATCGCAAGAACATCACTATTGCAATGGGACAAGTCTCAGTGAGTTGTTTGCAGCCAATATGGATTCCTTGTACCTACATATTCCCTGTGTACTTATTTAAACAGAGTATGTATGAAGAGCCGTGGTGGCCGAGTGGTTCGAGCAGTTGCCTGCGACGCAAAGGTCGCAAGTTCGAATCCGACTGTACCAATGAGTTTTTCTGAACTTAAGTACAGTGATTAGTCACACCACAGCTTTACGGTGAAGGAAAACATCCAGAGGAAACCTGCATACGTCTGAGAAGACATTCAAAGGCGTATGTATAGTCGTGCTTGAGTAACGGCGATGGACTCGCCATCTGTCACGTTGGCACCTAATATACCTCTGGCGGAAAGTGGATGTGAGAGTATATGTAATATTCGTTCTATTATAACTAGAAATTTAGAACCGTGGTCTTCCTCTGCCTCTTCCAAGCAAATTCGCTTTGTAAGTCTCTTTCGTCAACTTTGGTGTCATCTACGTAGCTGGAGAGTGAGCAGCTGAAGATAAGCGGTTACCTCAGCCTGTTGGCGCAATGCATACCATAGTAGTTTTACACCTAGGGTTGGCTTTAGTAGGGATTTCTAAGGATCTACACATTTTTTTTCTAGCAATAATTAGCAAAATATTATTTTTTTAATCTGTAATATTTTTACGTTTATTCGTTATATATGCCACCCATGAAGACGCGCCCCACTATCCCCCCTATAGTTTACAGTGTAAGTGTGCAACCTTCCACTAATGTGTGAGTATTGTCGGTACACACAGATTACCTATGAGTGCACACGCACACTACAATTAATACACTCGGGTCATACTCCCCGCATCGCGCGACCCCATCGACTAGAAATTGGTGGGGCGCGTCTTCGTGGATGGCACTATCTATAGGTAAAAAATACAAATATTTTCTCTTTATAATATCAGCGTAGATTAAACTCTCCAAAAGGAGTCTTCAATAAAACGTCTGTATTCCCAAAATACACATTTATTGTCGAATTTAAAAATGACGTACACATAATTGTCACTTTCTTAAAGTATCAACATTATCAGACTAAAGTCACGTTCATTATTCCACAATTTTTGTTTTTTAAATACCTGGGTAAATTCCACACAAATTGCCTAGTCCCAAATTAAGCAAAGCTTGTGTTATGGTAACTAGACAACGATATATTTACTTATATAGATAGATATATACATAAATACATTGGACATCCAAGACTAAGGTACAAATACTCGTGTTTATCACACAAATATCTGCCCTCAGCGGGAATCGAACCCACGTCAAGTTGCCAGTTAAAATTCATCATGTCATCATTTATCAAAATATATCTCTGCCTAAAGTGGGTGTGAGTATTGCTGAACTTAAGTAGTGATTAGTCACACGAGCGTTACGGTGAAGGAAAACATCGAGAGGAAACCTGTGTTGCGCCTGCACTGCGATACCATACCACTTATACGTCAGGACGAGAGGAGGCGGCGTGGCCGAGAGGTCACAGCACCCGCCTGCCACGCAAACGGCGCGAGTTCCAATCCCGACTGGATTGAGGAGTTTTTCTACATTTAATTACAGTGAGGCACACCACGAGCTTTACGGTGAAGGAAAACATCGAGAGGAAACCTGTGTTGCGCCTGCACTGCGATACCATACCACTTATACGTCAGGACAAGAGGAGGCGGCGTGGCCGAGAGGTCACAGCACCCGCCTGCCACGCAAACGGCGCGAGTTCCAATCCCGACTGGAGTGAGGAGTTTTTCTACATTTAATTACAGTGAGGCACACCACGAGCTTTACGGTGAAGGGAAACATCGAGAGGAAACCTGTGTTGCGCCTGCACTGCGATACCATACCACTTATACGTCAGGACAAGAGGAGGCGGCGTGGCCGAGAGGTCACAGCACCCGCCTGCCACGCAAACGGCGCGAGTTCCAATCCCGACTGGAGTGAGGAGTTTTTCTACATTTAATTACAGTGAGGCACACCACGAGCTTTACGGTGAAGGAAAACATCGAGAGGAAACCTGCATACGTCTGAGAAGACATTCAAAGGCGTATGTATAGTCGTGCTTGAGTAACGGCGTCCGACTCGCCATCTGTCACATCTTAGTCATCTGGCACCTATTATATATCTCTGACTAAAAGTGGGTGTGTGAACCCATACACCTCTGCCTACCCCTATGGGAAGGCATGAAGGTACATATGATTGGTAGTTGTCAACACTCATGGTTCCACTTAAATTTAGCGAGTTCAATCATCTTGAAAGTCTTCCTACAGTTGCAGCAAGTCCAGTCAGGCTCGTTCTGATGATGTATATTAAAATGAGACAACAGATTGTCTGTCATCTCACCGGTAAACACTTCATTACACAGTCCACACTCGATCAGAAACCATTGCTCAAACGGCGGCAGTAACGTTCTGAGCATCTCTGCTTTAGATATGGAAAACTGGTGCATTGGAGCGACCGTCTCTTGCAATTGTATGTCATAAGTACCCTGTTCACTGGCATTGTTGCTCTGCGGAGCATTCAAGTACCTGACATATTTATACTCGTTGGAATACTGCTTGAAATCCCCTGGTATCATCAAATTATGGGGCAAATCCTTCACATCGTCCATGATTAACTTAAACACAGTCTCGATTAAGTAATGGGCCTTAATATTATTAGTGTACTGCAGTTGTATTTTCTCTAATGTATTAATGACTTTGCCTTTGTCACAAATATCTTTCTTCTTCCAGCAAGTTCTCACCATTGGATCTTGGTTGAGTTTTATATTCTTCAGTCTATCCTCTTTTCTCGTCTTATTGATCAACCAGTGCTCCAATTCGTGGGTAGTCTGACGTTTATACAGCAGTATGCTCAGATTAACAGACACTTTCACTGACCACCAGTTCAAAATACTCTCCAAGGAGTGTTCATTCAAGAGGCTAATTTGCGTAGGCACATTTTCCGTGCCGCAAAATATCGAGTTTCGCTCACCGACTGGTTGCCTGTAAATCAATTGGTTCAGGTGCGATCGCGAACATACTATTTCTAGTACAAGATCTGACGATTTTGTGTGCACGTTGTTTTTCTGTACGACTTTACGCGCCGCCTCTTGGGCGAGAGATTTCGTTGCTTCCAGTTGCGTTCCAAGATAGTCTTTGAATTGAACATATTTCTTGTCATACACCTTTTTCAATGATGAATAATCTTGAGCCATCTGGAGTCTGTTCACTATGGTGTTGAAGCTGTTCCACTGAGGCCAGGACTTGAGGAACTTTTTCGTGACCGCAAGGAATATGTCCACCTCTATGTCATGTAAAAAATCCATGTCTATGTCAAACTCTATTTTTAGCATCTCTTTGATTTGCGCGTCTGTCAGTAGCATTTTCTTTTTTCTGTTGTCATTCCCAATTAGTTTCTTGAATAGAAGCATTATTGGACGATCTGAAAGAAAAAAACATAGCTTAGTCTCAGTTTCACCAGTCAGGTAGAGAGATTTCATATTATATGTGAAATTCATCACAACAAGTCCTATTCGGGGTAGGCAGAGGTAGCATAATGATCAAGAGCCAATCATTTTAGACTTACAAACCTCTTTCACTTCATCCACATTCATCAGTCTCTTCATATACTTCGTAGATTTCGAGTACTCTTGGTGTTCCCTTCCTTGAGCATCCGATTGATTGATATAGCTAGGTAGTTGGAACATGGTCTTCCTCTGCCTCTTCTTGCACCCATTTTATTGTATATCTGTCACATCAATGTAATATTTTTATTAAAAACTAGCTGTACCCTGCCACGCTTCGCTGTAGATATGTGACTGATGCAAAAAATATGATAAAAACAAAAAGAATGATAAAAACAATTGTTGATGCGGATTATATATCATGCAAAAATTTCAGCTCGGTGCAGAACTTTTTGAGTTTTTGAAGCGTACACAAACCAACATAACATTTTTATATATATAGATAGCCACGGTGGCAGAGTGGTTGCCTGCAACACAAAGATTGCATTTTAGGACCTAATGGTACCAATGTGTTTATCTGGACAAGTTTCTTTAAGTACAGTGATTAATCACACCACAAGCTTTAAAGTGACAAACATCCAAGTTTCCTGCGTTGCAACAAACTCTTTTCACACACAAACTGCAGGAGACGTAACCAAGGCAATACAGAATCTCCGTATACGTCAGCATCTTGGTTTATAATGACAAATTCATCAATATTTTTTATACCAAATGAGTGGCAATCATGCACGCGGTCCACCCTGATGGTAAGTGGTTACCGTAAATGTGTTTGATAAATACATATCATAGTAGTTGTTACCTGTATTGGGTGGACACTTATGTATGTTTTGTTATGGCATATTCTGTTAATATTAAGGTGTTCTTACCTGTTGGTGATCCAAGTAAATAAATAAATAAATAAATCAAAAAATAAAATATCATGAGTGGTCTCTCATGGAGCACCTCTCTATACTGTTCTTATCTTTCTGTTACCGTTATGTCAAGAGTACTGGAAACTGACGAGCATGTATGAAGAGACTGATGAATGTGGACGAAGCGAAAGAGGTATGTAAGTCTAGAGAGAACTGGCGCTCTATACTCACTGCCTACCCCGTTAGGGCGTGATGACTGATGATATGATGACGATGCTACCCTTTAAAACTGGATACTCAAAAAGTGGTTACCTTCCATTGCCACATTTGAAGCATCTGCAGTATCTTCAACTTCGACTGCTCTCACATCATCAGAATCGTCGTTGTCCAAATCCATTTCAAAGTATATAAAGATTTCTTTTCAGAAAATTTTCTAAAATCCATTCAACCGCTGAATATAATAACATAATATTAATTAAACCGTCAATTTATAGCTGTCATTTGTAGAGAAATGTCAAAGGTTTTTCGACATTTTTATCGTTTTGAATATACAGCTTTTATCAGAGGCGACGTAAGGCGTGGGTGACGTGGGCCACCGCCTACGGCCTCGTGGTACAAGGGGCCTTTATGTATTGCTTCAAAGCGAGAATAAAATAAAAATATATAAATTAATTTTGTTCTGAAATACATTCATTGGTGAAATATGTTTTTTTAGTCTGGCAAAATTTGCTTACGTTGCGTAACTATTATATCGCGAGTAATCCTTGCAGCCGACGACCAGCGCGGGGAATCCCTTGATTTTAAATATCATTATCATATATCATTTAAGAAATGTATACAAGGTGGAAATGACAATACGACAATAAATGCAAACATTGACTGCACTATTAAATATAAGTTCTTTACAGCTAAAAAAAATCATCCATAATCAGACACACAATAAAGCAACAACACGGTTTTAAGTGACGAACATTATTCTGTGGCGCAATATAATAAAAATAAAAAAATTTTAATAACCACTGAATCAAGAAATCAGAAACTGTCAATATTTTAAAATATGTTTACATGATATTTTACCGATGCATAGATGACCTTAAACAGCATGAAGAAAATATTTAAAATGTTAAATTATGTCCTGTCCGCTGATTGCATAAATATCACTGGCAGAATCATTGTCAGTACTATGGAGCCATGATTTAAAAAAAAAATATTGATTGTTTTTTGGACTGGAAGCATTCTTTGAAAGCCAACATTTAATTTATTGGTTTTGTCATCTCCACCTGTATATTTACGTTAAAAAATTGGTTCAGCCGCTATGCCGTGAAAGAGCAACATACAAACTTAGGCTTTTATAATATTTTTTTATTTATACCACTTGGGTGGCAAACAAGCATGCGGTCCGCCTGATGGTAAGCGGTTACCGCCGCCTATGGACGCTTGCAACACCAGGGGTATCACTCGCGCGCTGCCGCCCCTGCAAAAGGAATCTTTTCACACCCTTCTTGAAGAACTCCATGCTGTACTCTCCAGGGAAAACCTCAACGGGGAGCTCATTCCACAGCCTGAGCGTTCGCGGAAGAAATATAAGAACATCGAATTTTTTGTAATTACAGGATTGATATATATCCTCACACCTTCCCACAAGGGTCCCCGAAGGGGTAGGCAGAGGTGTATAGGTAATACCCCCACACCCATCGATTGATTTTCCAAACATGTGTCAAAATAAAATGTACATACATACATACACGCATATCATCACGCCAAGTCCCTAACGGGGTAGGCAGAGAGTATAGAGCGCCAGTTCTCTCTAGACTTACATACCTCTTTCGCTTCGTCCACATTCATCAGTCTTTTCATACATGCTTGTCGGTTTCGAGTACTCTTAACGTTCCCGTCCTTGAGAGTGAGTAAAATATGATTTTAATAACAATAAAATGTAATTTTAATTCAATGCACTAAGGAGTATTGATATAATGTTGATGCAAATCTGAATTACAACTAAAAATGAGGCAAATTAAAAATAAAATGTGGGGATAAAAAGTAGCCTATGTCCTATTCCTAGGTATAAGCTATCACCATTTCAACTTTCAGCCAAATCGGTTCAGCCGTTTGGCCGTGAAAGAACCGCAAACATCCAAACTTACAAACTTTCACATTTGTAATATTGGTAAGAAAGAAGTAAGAAAAGATTTGTAATTTTTCATTAATATGAATCTAATTTGTATTTTTATGGATAAAAACTTGGCAGTGTTAATTGTTTTGTTTTTTTTTTATTATTTTATAAAATCCGTCTTCAGGTCGCCACAGAACAGCGCCTCGCGAAATCTGTCTTGCCCACATCAAATTTAGGTCTAGTAGCAATAGTAGATATAATAATAATAATAATAATATCCTCACGCCTTCCCACAAGGGTCCCCGAAGGGGTAGGCAGAGGTGTATAGGTAATACCCACACACCCAATTTCCGCCAGAGGTATATTAGGTGCCAACGTGACAGATGGCGAGTCCATCGCCGTTTCTCCAGCACGACTATACATACGCTTTTGAATTTCTTCTCAGACGTATGCAGGTTTCCTCTCGATGTTTTTCCTTCACCGTTAAGCTCGTGATGTGACTAATCACTGTACTTAAGTTCTGAAAAACTCATTGGTACAGTCGGGATTCGAACTTGCGACCTTTGCGTCGCAGGCAACTGCTCGAACCACTCGGCCACCACGGCTGTTATATAAGTATGATATAAAATAGTAAATATAAGTTATTATTGTGTTATACGTATAAGTTATATATATATATAACATACAATAGTATTGTATTAAACTAAAACGTAGGGCACCATGTCATGTAGCCGCCATCACATTGCTGTGCCCTCAAACAGGGTGTAATTTTATCCTTAAGCATAGTATATTGTGATTTAAATGATGTCTGTGTTTTAGGTTATTTTTACATGCAATAAATATATTTGATTTGATTTGATTTGTCTTGCCCCGCCACTGGCTTTTTTTCCACTTATCTTTTTTTGTATTGTCTCTAGTAACGTGATTTCTGGGAACTTTTCCTACCTAACCGGGCAATAGCGAAACCAAGGCCTCCAGCCAGGCACTTTAACGAACAGCCACAGGCAGCCAAGCCTGTCCTTGTTTTGCCCACGTCTTCATAATATGTATACATGGAAACAAAACACACACACACACATATCGTCATAACCGAGATGATCACTGTGGACCAGCGGTCTGGGACGTCATCTATTTGCTATGCAACCTTTGCTGGGAAAAGGGTGATGTTCCAGACGAATGGAGGCGAGCAGTCATCGTGCCTTTCTATAAACCCAGAATTAGTTACAGTGCTGATGACAATATTTGTGTCGCTTGTTTAATTTGTCTAATTTGTGAATGTGAGAACATTGTAGGCTTTGTAGATTCTTAGATCTTGCTAACATTGTTATAATTATCTTGTTTTATGTATGCTTTGTATAGTAAGCAACGACCTATTGTCGGGCCTACGTTGTTCCCCCATACTTGGGTACTATTGCTGTAACGAAAAAATATTGTTATTGTATATGCCCTAATGATTTGAAAAGAGTAACCATGGAGTTTCTTGGCGGTTCTTCTCCATGGAAGCGACCAACCCGAACCGTGCTTCTTTTTCGACGTTTTATAAGTGCCCATTTGGGCCTATGTGAAATAAAAAGATTTTGATTTGATTTGATAAAGGAAAGTGATCACGATTGAACTGCTCAAACTACAGAGCCATCAGCTTGGTCAGCTTAGCTAGTAAAGTGTACACGAAGATCCTGACGACAAGAATGCAAGAGCGATCCGAAAGGTTTCTCTGGGAATCCCAAGGTGGATTTAGACCGGGAAACGGATGTATGAATCAAACCTTCTCGCTTCGCGGAATAGCGGAGAAGTTCTTGGATATTAACCAAAAGGTTTTCTTCGCTTTCGTCGACTCAGAGAAGGCATTTGATAGAGTCGTACGAAAGGAACTATGGGACGTGTTGCCTGGATATGGAGTGAGCAGATCCCTACTGCATGCCGTGAAATCACTCTATAGTGATAGCAAGCGTATGCATAGTCGTGCTTGAGTCAAAGACTTCTATTGAACACTTTAGTAATGGCGCTGGACTCGCCATCTGTCACGTTGGTACCTAAAATATATCTCTGGCGGAAAGTGGGTTACCTATACACCTCGGCGTGAGGAAATATAATATATATTTACGAGAAATAAAAAAAAGCATTTTTTTTTGGTTTTTTTTATTTGATTTGTAATATAGTTTAATGCGTAAATTATATTTATATAATGATATTATTTTACAGAACTATAAGAATTTAGGAACTAACATTATTATTCAGTCGTGATTTTATGTCTATATATCCAGCCAGTAATAGACATAAAATCGAAGGTTTGTTTAACCATTGAATTCCTTGCTAAAATATCTGTGTAGCAAAGACTGTTGTCTATAGACAATGTTGACTGACATTCGCCGAACAGTTTGAAAGAAGAACAATTATGACAGGTTGGAATTGGCGGCAATTGTGACATTAGTGCGATTACGGATATATTTTAATTAAAGAAATATATATTTTAAATATAATCTTTGTACCCATCTATTTCTTTTTACAATTTAAGTAATATATAAGAAGGCTTTACATTTTTCGGTATATAAATATGGTGTCTGATTAAAAATACTTGTAGCAACGTACAATATAGCTGTTAATGCGTTAAGTTTGCTTTAAAAGAGGGTCACCACTTCCCTTTATACACTACAAAAGTTATTCCACCTATTTGTACCATAACGAAATCATAAATAGACAGATAAGAAATATAGACTTTATCTGTGGCTGTAAAATTCAACTGAAGGAAAATGAAAGTTGCATTATTTATCCGACAGATGTCACTGGTTTTTCCAAAAACTCCCAAACTGTATTGTAGTCTGATTAGAGGTTTTTTGCATACATTAACTCCTTAATTTAGGTATTGCAGCCTAATTCATCCGTAGCTTATAAAATAGTTGCTTAAACATCGTATGCTTGCAGTCGATTTTCAACCGTCTCTTCAATAGGATACGGCTTAAAGCCGGTGTGCATGAAGTTGGCCATCCATCCCGGATCAGTTTCCATGTAAAACACTGGGTACTTTTGCTCTCGTACTGGGTACTCGTTGCCCGTTTTGCCGTGCTGTAGTGACACTAGCTGTAACAATAAATGTATGTATTAAGTTTCCAAGTAGTACAGCTTTACGAGCTATGGAGCGCTCAATGCTCGGAATCTCTCTGCGAGATAGAACACGAAACGAAGACATTCGCCAACGCACGAAAGTTACCGACATCGGAAAAAGAGTTGCGCAATTGAAGTGGCAATGGGCTGGTCATATATGTCGCAGAGACGATGACAGATGGAGCCAGCGAGCGCTTCACTGGCGGCCGCGAACGGGTGGCAGAAGCGTTGGAAGACCGCAAGCCAGATGGTCGGACGACATTAAAAAGACGGCAGGGCCGACCTGGAGTAGGATCGCCGCATCAAGATCAGCTTGGAAATAATAATAATAATAATTTATTTCACCAAATGGGTTACATAGGTATGCTTAAATAGTGAACTATATGTAAAAGTCATGATTTTTACAAGGATAGGTGGCGCATTTGCAACTGCTCTCATTGCTAGGCTACAGGACAGCCTGTATTAATGATGAGCAGGCCCATGCAAGAGACATATGTCCAGCAGTGGACGCATATATGCTGAGAAGAAGAAAGCTTTACGTCATCGGTCAATTAGAAAAAGGTGCGCCTCGCTGTTAAAGCGTTAGGACTTGCCAACGTTAAGGAGGCTAGAGGAAGAAAAGTATCGAGTAAGTATCAATTTATTTATTTTGACAAATTGAACGAGAACGTGGCCAGTTACGCAGATATGGATAATAAAGAAAAGTAAAAAAAAAACATATGAGTAATAATAAATAAATAAGGTTAATTATAAATGTATCACCGAGAAGATAGCCTTCTTCAATATTTAATCGTACTGTCCATCCCTTATGAATCTGCCTAGGAACCATATATTAATAATGGTCTATTCTATACCAGGAACTGCGTGATGGTATATAAATATCAGCTAAATATTACCTGTGCCCCTTCTCCCCTCTTCCGACGCAAGTAGTTGAAACAGCAGGAGCGGAAGTGCCTCGTGCCGCACGCGGAGGCACACTCACTGCCGCAGGAGTCGCACGAAAGGCCCGCTGCCCAAAGTGTGGACCCTGGGCGGATGTATAAACTTAGACCTTAGGCTATTCAAATATTCCAGATAAAAAAAACATGTTTGACATTAAGTTAGAATAATAATATCGTTGGACGATTGGACAAGCCTGATGTATGAGAAATATTGGAAATAAGGCGCGTTGTTACGTCACTTCGACATTTAGATTAGATCGGGTGAAAAGTGCCTGTTATCCCGACTGTACCAGTGAGTTTTTCTAATATTAAGTACAGTAATTAGTCACACCATGAGCTTTACGGTATATGAAAACATCGAGAGGAAACTACACCTGTTTGAGAGGACATTCAAAGGCGATGTATAGTCGCGCTTGAGTAACGACGATGGACTCGCCATCTGTCACGTTGTCACCTCATTAAATGTTCAAGGTAAAATCGGTGTTCACCTCCTACCTTCTCCAGACCAATTTCGAAGATTTCAACAAGATACATACAACATCATACATAATATCCAATGACTACAAACAAAAGATTTGCATGCTGCTGAACATTTAGTGGAAGGTTGCACACTTACACTATAAACTATTGAGAAGAATAGTGGGGCGCGTCTTCGTGGGTGGCACTATCTATAATATTTAACGCATCGTGACCTATCTAAGTCTTTCGAGCGCGTTTTCCCAATCATCAAAGAGAATAACTAGTATTTTTAATTAATAATAATAATAATAAATACCTGGGACAATTGCACACAAATTGACCTAGTCCCAAATTAAGCAAAGCTTGTGTTATGGTAACTAGACAACAATATATTTACTTATATATACTTAAATACATAGGACATCCAAGACTAAGGTACAAATACTCGTGTTCATCACACAAACGTCTGCCCTCAGCGGGATTCGAACCCGCGACCTCAAGTTTTGCAGTCAGAGCTCCTGACCACTAGACCAGACGGTCGTCATATTATAAATTAAATAGATATTTACGTTAATTAAAAATACTGCTCTGTTCTCTGTTCTGATATATAGTGATCATTCACTATGTTTTAAACAGTAGTCTGCATTCACTCATTAATCAGTTTGTCACACCTAGTGCCATAGACATAAAATACTCATTAACACATATAACCTTTTAAAGCAAAGGCAACTGGAACGTTTTCTCTACACATAAAGAAAATGATATGGACAGATTGGAATTTAAACGAATTAAGGGATAAGTTTGTACGATTACGAACTTTGTCAATTTCTACACACACAGATAATATCTACGGTGTAACTATACACAGACTAACTCTATGGTCTATTTGACAGCTCTACGATCTAACACCGAACTGACCTTGATCGAAATCACCCGAATTTGAAGCATCCCTTTTATGTCGACGAGATTCAGCATGCGACCATGTCGCTATCAAAAAATACATTACAATATATTATTTACTTAGTTTCAAAGTAAATGTGTCTACAGTTAAACATTTAAAAATAAGTGAACGTATAATAAAAAAAAATGTTGTACTGCTGACATCTAGCGATAGATTTACGAAACTACAACTTTTTTCTACTTTTGTTTGATATTGATAGAAATAAATTAGTTTTCTATGGTAATATTAATAACATTTATGTGTTTACAATAAGTGTAAATAAAATGCTATATATTTTTATTTATAGTGGCGTATTCGGTAGTAAGTACTATTAATTCTTATTAAAAAAAACAATCTTTTCACGATCTGGGCATAGAACCTTTGGCCTTTGTACCTACATAAGTTTTCTTACTTTTTTCTTAGCGAAATTAAGGAACGTCAAATATTTCATTAAATTATTTTGACGTTTAACGTCTTGCAATAGACAATAGTGCATTTTTTTATGATATAAATTGTTATTCAAATTCTTTAAACGAAAAAAGCCAGACGACACTTATACTGAAACGGAGAAGGCCCCAAGGCATACTTAAGTTCTTAAAAAGTAATGTAGCATGTGACCCATGACACATACTGACCCTGTCACGCTAAACAACAAACCTGCTATTTCATGTACCAGTGTGGTAGCAGATTGTAATAATGATAAGAGAGGTAGGGCATAACGGGTTTCCCATTCGAATTCGGAGCTGCCCGACTGGGGCAGGACCTCCACCTTACAGAAGTCCGTAGACAATTTTTTGTGTTGTGTTCCTACGCGGTGAATAAGGTTTCCAGTAATGAGCTCCTTGGGGAGGGGGGAGGATTGTTACATTGTGTTGGAAGCAGAGGGATTAAACCCATCATGCTGCCAACACACTAAAACTCTCCGAACACAGAGTGGCAACACGCAAGTGATACTTCATTATCGTGAGCGTAAATAGGCT
>JACCPG010001393.1:0-12661 GCA_016069955.1 Drepana arcuata
CTGATCCAAGGGTTATTCAAACATAAAAGTAAGATAAAGACTCAAAATAATTCGCAAAGCTTTATTGTACGATAAATATTTTCCGTGCCGACACTGAGAGCGAGAGTAGTAAAAAATACTTGTCCCATAGCCTAGCGTGTTGTAATAATTGTCGTTTTTGAGAAATTTAAAGGCGTATGTAAAGTCGTCCTTGACGTAACGGCGATGGACTCGCTATCTGTCACGTTGGCACCTAAAATATATCTCGAGCGGAAAGCGGGTGTGTGGGACTGCCTTTAAACCTCCGCCTATCCCTTCAACAACAACAATATCAATATGAAACTTATAAGTGTCTACTAAACGCGCTTATGCGGAAAATGGTGAAAATCTGAATACTAGAATGTGTCCCGTTCCTATTTAGTAGTAGCTCCTCGGTAGTTGCGTGCGTCCATAGGAGTCGGTAACATGTAACGTGGTTTCAGCAATGGACAAGCCGTTGAGTCCAGAAGACATCAGTGCCATGGAGGTGCAGCTGAAGGGCAGCGTGGAGGCGGACCGCCAGTACTGGCGAGTTAACGACGTCAAATGCGATGCTATATACACAGCTAAGACTTATGAGGAGTTTGCGTAAGTTACCTTTTCCTATCTATACTTAATATTATAAAGCTGAAGAGTTTGTTTGTTTGTTTGTTTGAACGCGCTAATCTCAGGAACTACTGGTTGGAATAGAAAAAACATTTTTGTGTTGAATAGTCCATTTCTCTAGGAAGGCTTTAGGCTATATAACATCACGCTACAACCAATAGGAGCGAAGCATAAATGCATAATGTTGCCAGAACGGGAAAAACTATTCCTATTTGAGAGCTTCCGTTGCGTGCGCGTATTTTTGGCCACTTGAAGTAATAGTATCAGTGTTTGCGTAAATTTCTCTCATTTTCAAGTATGTAGTGTGTAAATTGTATTAATGTTTGCAGTGACCGCGTGGCTGCAGCACATTTGCGGCCATTAGAGAGAAGTGATTACAAAAACAAATGCAAACGCGGTTGGAACCAGTACGCGAGCAAACAGAAGAATTATGATGAATAAATTTTATTAATTTCTGTTTACGTTTCTAAATTTATCTTTACAAATAAATGAAATTGGATTATCTGTTTGTAATATTTAAATGACCGCTTTTTTTTTCGGACTGTTCGTTCCGGCTAATCTCTGAAACGGCTGGATTGATTCTGGAATGATTTTTGACTCACTGGCTGTGACTGTCACATAGCTGATGAAAAAGGAGTAAGTTAGGCTACTTTCATTTAAAAACGGAACAATATTTTTTTGTTAAATTCCACGCGGACAAAGTCGCGCACAGCTTGTATTTATATCTTAACGTTACATCCCTAACGGGATAGGCAGAGAGTAGAGAGCCAGGTCTTAGATATATATCTGTATGTACTTTTTATAACTCGATGTTAACGGTCACCTTTCCTAATACAATAATAGTGTAGTTACTAAACTTACCAATAAGCCTATCTATTGTTGATGGAAGAGAGAATTGGCGCTCTATTTTATCTACCTACCCCGTGTGTCCGTGTGCGGTTTGTATGTTTAAGGTATAATAATAAATAAATAAATACCTGGGACAATTGCACACAAATTGACCTAGTCCTAAAGTAAGCAAAGCTTGTGTTATGGTAACTAGACAACGATATATTTACTTATATAGATAGATATATACATAGGACATCCAAGACTAAGGTACAAATACTCGTGTTCATCACACAAATATCTGCCCTCAGCGGGATTCGAACCCGCGACCTCAAGTTTCGCAGTCAGGAGCTCTAACCGCTAGACCAGACGGTCGTCAGGTATTGTAAGTAATTTGATCTTTGAAAGAAAACATTGAAATTTGGACAAAGATTTATATATCTATACCTTTTGGATATAATAGATATTCCGAATAGTTCTTGTATTGAGAGAAGAGAGCTTTTTTTAATATCCTTTCCGCCACAACAGGATTTGTAAATTGTTTACTTCTGTTTCTGTGGGCTCGACATGAGGATAATAATTTCAATCTTGGTGTGAATGCTCTCCTTCTTGGGGTTGTAGAAGCGGCGGTCATTGCGGTCCATTGCCAACAAAGGCTTGGGATACCATCCGTACCTAAAGATATTTTAGACATCTTAGAAAGGTTTTTTTCGTCTACTACTATCTAGTGTAAATACATAATCATACTCGAAAAACGGTGACAGACCTGTCATCTGTCACGTTTACGCCCTCCGGAGTACATACGAACACACCCTGACGAGGTAGGCAGAGAGAGTAGAGCACCAGTGGTCTCTAGACACAAATGTTTTTATCGTTTCTTCCTCATGCACTTAAAGTGAGTTTTGGGTCTTTTCACCGTCCAATGTGCCAAAAGTATATATCTACACGCCTTCACACAAGGGGTAGGCAGAGGTGTGTAGTAACAGACCCTCTTTTACGTGGCAATGTGGCAGATTAGCCAGAAACGTTTCTCAAGCATGACTATACTCTTTGAATTCTTCTGTAATGTATGCAGGTTTCCTCTCGATGTTCCTCCACTTTTTTTCTTCACTGTTTCCGTCCCTGTAAAGCTCGTGTCGTGCGAGTATTCACATCAAGAGTGCCAATAATAAAATATATACTAGGTAATATTATAAAGATTTGATTGTTTGTTTGTATTGCATAGGCTACGAAACTACTGGACCAATTTGAAAAAAAAATTACCATTAGAAGCCGACATTATCCCTGATGAACATAGGCTACTTTTTACAGCAAAAATATACATTTAGCATTTTAGTACCTAGCTAGTTTTTCATAAAGGTATAGTGCTTACACCATATTCTCCGTGGCGGGTGTGGGGTACTTGCTGCGGGGTCCCTTGGCCCTTGTCTGCGCTACGTTGTGGTGGTAGTTGTCGACCTTGCGCGTCTGCTCCTCAGACTCTGCCTTCAGCTGGTCATGCGCCGCGTAGAACTTGCCCGTCACGGGGATTGCTGAAGTCGTCTCAATTCAACTTAATTCATACAGTACGAAGCCCTTGTGTCCAACAAAGTTGGCAAGTGCCGAATATACATGTCAAGCAGTGTCTCGGAAAATATAACAGTTGTATGTATGTATGTAGTATGATCATACATACGAACAAACATATACATCACCCAATATACCTATCACTTGGCAGACGTTCAGTTCGATCAAATATATATACATATATATATATATGTATATATATATCCTCACGCCTTCCCAAAAGGGTCCCCAAAGGGGTAGGCAGAGGTGTATAGTAAATACCAAATAAGCAAGTATTTAATTAGCATCATCATTAAGCAGAGTAACATCAAAATACCAAAATCCAACTACGTACACAACTAGATCAAATCACTCAAGGATGGGGCGGTAAGAGCCGGCGAGCTTGTATGTAGAGACTAATGAATGTGGATGAAGCGGAAGAGGTCTGTAAGTCTAGAGAGAACTCTCTCTGCCTGCATACGATATGAATCGTCTTAGTGTCCTTACCTTAATCAACAACTTTACTGTACGTTAGGTATTCCAGATCCTACCCCGTTGGGGACTTGGCGTGATGGTATATGTATGTAGGTATTCCAGATCGGTTAAATTATTTGGTAAGTAATACTCACATCCGAAGTTGGGTCTATATATTTTGTAGTTGCGGAAGTGCTTCACTTCGCGGTATATGATCTCATTGAGCATGTGAATGTCGATCGGCATCCTCGTGCCGAAAGTGCATTTGCCTTCACCCATGCTTGCCTGTGGAGGTAGACATTGGAATATAGAATAAGATATAGACATTGGAATATAGAATAGGACATAGACATAATTATTTTTAGATAGTTCCATAGTTCATTCGGAGTTTAATTATATACACTTATTATTTTTTTCATACATATATCTTCACGCCTCCCAAAAAGAGTCCCCGAAGGGGCACACCCACTTTCCGCCGGAAATTTTAGGTGCTAACGTGACATATAGCGAGTTCCTCGCCGTTATTCAAGCACGATGATACATACGTCTTAAAATTTCTTCTCAAATGTATACAGGTATCTATCGATGATTTCCTTCACCGTTAAGCTGCACGTGGTCTGACTAATCTCTGTACCCGAGTACAGATTTTTTTTGGTACATTCGCGATTCGTACATGAATTCTTTGTGTTCTGTACTGTACTGTACAAACCACTCTGCACCAGAGCTAAAATTTGCGCTCAAACATGCCTTTCTTACATACATACATATCATCACGCCAAGTCTCTAACGGGGTAGACAGAGAGTATAGAGCGCCAGTTCTCTCTAGACTTACATACCTCTTTCGCTTCGTCCACATTCATCAGTCTCTTCATACATACTCGTCGGTTTCGAGTACTCTTAACGCTCCCGTCCTTGAAAGTCCGATCGATTTGATCCAGGTAGTCGGAACGTGGCCTTCCTCTGCCTCTTCTTGCACACACCTTTGCTTTGTATATCTGTTTCGTCAAACCTTCTTCACTCATCCTTTCTATGTGTCCAAACCAACGTAACATGCCTTTCTTCATATCTAGAATCACGCCCTAATTCACGCCAGTTGATTTGTGAATAAATATACCCTCGGTATAATATATGTTTGTAATATAAATAGCCATGGCTGCAGAATTGAACGAATATTCGCCTGCAACATTAATATTGCAAGTTGCTATCCCAAGTGTACCAATGAAAAGCTTGCAAAGCTTGTTTTATATTATGTAGAGAATAAATACTAACTTGTTGTCAGAGCGAGTTAATTAGAAAAATATATTAAAAACGATAAAGGTTATAAAAACTCCCTCCTAACGCATGACGCAATGGTGATCCTGACAGATTTATATTTTTTTATATAGTTTTTATGAACTATTTTTTGGAATCGAAGGAGGTTAGTTTTTACGCGACTTAAGATTTAATGACAGTTAAACATTACATTAAACATTATAATATCTGTCGTATTCATTTACGCAGATTACTAAAGTGGCTAAACTAGGATAAAAAAAGTTATATTTATATATAGCAGCAGTAAACCTCCGGGTCTCTAAGTTTACATACATTTTCGATCTATTTCATTCCACCTTAAGTCTCAGAGAGCTCTACTAGCTCTGCCTACTCGTACATGTGATAATTCGGGTAATACATAAGAGATGTTACAGAGTTCCTGGTTGACACAATTATATAATGAATATATATTTAGATATATATGCTATACAATGTCCCGCCCAGCTTCGCCCGGTTGAAAAAGTAAAACTTCTTGAAACACGATCGCAGCGCCACCAATCGGGTCCAATTGTGATGTAAGCTATCCTATCTTTTAAGTTGGGTCAAACACGGTGTGCAAATTTGATTGAAATCGGTTTAGTAGTTTAAGAGCCCATCGCGGAAAAACAACGTGACACGTAATTTATATTTATTAAGATGACGGACCGCGTACCTGTCAAGCTAAACGATTATAATCCTTGCGAGTCAAGGAGTCTTCCCTTGTAGGTGTAACCAACAGGTAGAGATGTTAATTTAAATAGGTCGGTTAATGCGGTTAGCGTGGCAGTTCCGCCAAATTAATGTAAAATGGCTTCCGGATTAAGCTGGCATCTAGCTTGCCGCTATCTATAATAGCTTGCTTGCTTAATGTACATTAATATATACTTCATAAAAACTTAATATGTATAAAAACATACAAAGTCTACAACGCAGTTCTTTCAATAGATATAAAAAGATGTGAGTAAGAAAGTTTTGGTAAATTTTGTTGCCTAGCAATTGCCAAGTCAGTTCTTAGACTACAATGTCTCGGCAATTGTACCTCACGGGGTAGGCAAGGTGTCAACCCTGCTTTTTGTATATTCCAATATGTATATTCTCAACAACCATTGATACCCTTTTAATCTATCACGATGAAGCCTAAATATATTTCAGGCGAAAATATTCTCTTGTGTTACACGTCTGCCTACCCCTTGTGGGAAGGCAGACGCAAATATTCTCACCAGAGAACTTCTAAAACTGGGCGAATAATCCAAGAATTTTCTTATCCTATAGACAATACAATTTTCCTTCCATTCTCATTTAAAATTATTTTCCAATTGGAATACCTGCGAGAAAAAATCTAATAAATGGGACCTTCCGATGAGGACCCTGAACTGAATTTAAAAACCTTGATAGCGCTGGAATTCCTGCCGCTATGAAGACGTGAGTACCTTAACCTGGTGCTATGTGCATAAGCGGAGCGGGCGCGCAAGCGTTTTCATTTTTTTTTGACAGAGCACAAGATCTACGAGCAGATTTCTTGCTGAATCGTCGCTAGGGTTCACACTCCAATATAGCTATACCCTGTATGCTCAATGCCCTCCTTGGCACTGACGTTAAATCTGTTGCTGGAGCCAAATAAAGCTTGTATGTATGCAGGTTGTCTCATTGATCATTGTATTTGTTCAGAGATAACCGGGGTTTGAATCCACTATCTTGACCTTGCAAATTAAAGTCTGTATCCATAAGTAAATGAGTGAGACAGAAAAATGACATCGATATATTTATATTAATGATGTTAGTGTGTAAATCAAACCTATTGAAAGAACAGAACAGAACAAAATCTTTCCCGATTTTGTTCATATATCACGATAGTTATTTAGGTCAGAGAGGAAGCAAGGGCAGGACTGCTGATTCCAAACAAGTAAACTCTTTGAATTGTTTTTTGAGTATATTTATTCCTGCAAAGAAAAAAAATATTATAATGAACCGCCCCGCTCGGTACAACGCTTACAGCCCAACAAAAATTCCAATCGCCCATCGCGCGTCTTCGATATTGCGGGCATCCGCGAAATCTACACCCGAGGAGACAAACTATTTCATAAAGACGTATATAATTGAAATGGCCTCCGTATACCCTCGCCGCACCCACACAGACGGATCCAGGTATTCCATATGCGGGGCCTTATTGCATTTCATGTCATTATTGGTGCCGTTAATGTTCTGTGTTCTGCGCTCGCATTTTATGCTATAATTTGACTGTATTTTCGGCTACGCTAAAAACCTTCAGATACGCAAGGAACAGATGTTTTAGCCAGTTGGATCCATTTACAATCCTGAAATTGGTGTTTAATGGTTAACTGGGCCCAAAGAATGCAGAGGTCTTACCATAAATTAGAGATAAATCTGATAATATATTTAATCATTAATTTATTTATTTAATAACCTCGACCTTCACCTTAAAGGTCTCTTACTAGATGGTTGGATCTATTTATTTATTTATGTTACACAAACAGATTCAGATCAATATGAAATTACAGAGATATGAGAATACATTATAGGAACTAGATAACAATCCAAATTATGCGTAAACAGCTTGACTTAGTACAAAACTATAAAGAAACAATATGGACAAGATATAAAAAATAAAAAGATAAAAGAAAATTATTAATCAACAATTCTGAGACTAAATAATATATATATATTAATACTAATGCTTAAATATAAGAAAATCGCCTAATGAACCAAGAGTTTTGTATTTACAATAATATTTGTGGAGGTTATCCCGGCACCATCTAGTCAAAGTAGACAGTACATTGTCAAATATATTTATCTATTTTCTTTTTTTATCTATTTCATTGTTTTTTCACTTTTATCTATTTTCTCTATTTCATTGTACTGACGGCACATTTTTACAAGAGGATTATAATATGATGTATTATTCTTATAAGATTTTAGAGTAAACGTTCTGGGAGCTCTGACGCTATAATAAGTATGAATATTGATGGAGGATAAGAGAGATGGACAATCTATCTGCGAATGAATGATCTTATGTAAATACACTAGGTCAAACTTTAGCCGGCGGGTTGCTAGAGATGTTACATTGAAAGCGGCCAATCGGTATAACAGGAAAGCTTCCTTCCGTGCTTAAAGCGATAAGCTATAATTTCTAATATGCATGATGATACAAAAAGCGGTGCTACTCGACACGGCACTTATTGTGAGTAGATTTCCTTTGGAACCCCAGATACGAGTGGGCCCATTTAAATATATGTTTTATATACATACATACATATCATCACGCCAAGTCCCTGACGGGGTAGGCAGAGAGTATAGAGCGCCAGTTCTCTCTAGACTTGCATACCTCTTTCGCTTCGTCCACATTCATCAGTCTCTTCATACATGCTCGTCGGTTTCGAGTACTCTTGACGTTCCCGTCCTTGAGCGTCCGATCGATTTGATCCAGGTAGTTGGAACGTGGTCTTCCTCTGCCTCTTTTGCACACACTTTTGCTTTGTATATCTGTTTCGTCAATCTTTCTTCACTCATCCTTTCTCTTGTCAAACCAACGTAATATGCCTTAATATATATTTAAAAAAATGGAGTGAAAATGGCAAACTTAGTGGTCAACTGCGTTTTATACGGTTGTCATTTTTTTCACACCACCATGGTGTCAGTTATGTCCCGCCTCATAATAAGCGTTCACCGGTAAGTTGTTTAACAAATTATAAAAATAGATAAGAACTGGGGACAACTGTATTTCAATAGCAACTGCACAATTTTAAACTGTGCGTATACGACTTAGAGTTGTTTATATCTTAGCAGAAGTAGTTTTTGTAATACAGAGCCACAGGTGGGAATCAATTGGGATTATCGGCTACGTCGTACCTGATTGTTTTCTAATGGCCTGTGGGATTGCACTGTAGAGCTTTATCAATGTAATGGAGGTGTCGGTTCAATATCATTTATAGAATTTATTACCTGGTCTCTGCGTCTGTGGCCGTGGGTTTGAGTCCCATACGATGGAGATGTATTAACAAACATACATACATAAACACATACCTACATTTATACATTTATATATTATATATATATATATATATATATATATGTATTTATAAGGCGTATGTATAGTCGTGCTTGAGTAACGGCGATGGACTCGCCATCTGTCACGTTGGCACCTAATATACCTCTGGCGGAAAGTGGGTGTTTGGGTATTACCTATACACCTCTGCCTACCCCTTCGGGGACCCTTGTTGGAAGGCGTGAGGATATATTATTATTATTATTATATATATATATGTATGTATATATATATATATATATACATCACGCCGAGATCCTCACAGGGTAGTGACGGATGAATAAATAAAAAAAAAACAAAATTACTAAATAATTTCGGTCATAATGATTCTAACGTAATGCGGTAAATTGCTTATAACGTGGGTACCAGTCCTTAAGACACATCGAAATTAAACTTCCTTATTATATATACCATGAAAATACATAATTCTTCCAGTTATTCTAAGAGTTACTTGAGGCGATCTTAAGCACAGCGAAACAAACGTACCAGACTTTGATATTAATAAGTAAACAATTTATAGAATATGTCTGTAAAAAAAACCCAAAGAGATGTGAGAGAATATGTCCAAGTGCTAATAAACATTTAAATTAAACCATAGTACAATACGATATTTGCAATGAAACTTATTTAAAAACCTTTGTAAAGGCTATTTTTCCCTGTCGCCGGCGACAGCGATCCAACGGGAAGCCCATTAGCCAGACAAAGGACAAACACCTGATTGATGGGCAACATCAGCACCATTCTGCCAGCAAAAGTGCTATTTAAACTAATCACCTATCTAAGCGACTAATTGTAATAATCGTTTATTTTCTTACAAGTTTAAGACTTTTTAATGTAAGAGTCCAGTTAAGTATTGACCAGGCGAATAGATCACTTAAGAGCTAAACAGGTCATGCACTGCGTGGAAAGTGCTTTCTACCGCGATAGCTCAGGCAGTGGAATGAACTCCCCGTTGAGGGTTTTTCTTGAGAGTACAGAAATTCCTACAGGGATGGCAAAGAGCGAGCGACACTAGTGGTGTTGCAAGTATTAAATAATAATAAATAAATAAAATCTATCAATTTCATTTAATTAATATAATAACATAATATTCTATATATAAATAATATTCTATATATAAATAATATTCTATATATAAATAATATTCTCACTGAAAAACCGGCATACGTTTGGGAAGTTAACATTTTTAAACACGTATGTATAGTCGTGCTTGAGTAATGGCGACAGACTCGCCATCTATCACGTTGACACCTATATATCTCTGACGGTGTGTCGGTACTACCTATACACTTCTGCCTACCCCTGCGGGGAACCTTGTGGGAAGGCTTGAGGATATTATTTAAAGCCGGTTATTGGTTCCTCATGAGAAGGTAGTAATGGAAGTGAAGCATAATCGCTTCTGTGACGTCACGTCCTATAAGAAGACGTAACTAATTACGAAGTGTCACTTGTGGTCGCAATTTGACAGCGAGATATAAGCTGGTAATATGCACTGCGCATATAAAAGATGTCATGCCTTACTCTCAGTCATTCTGGCAGAAGGCCACGCGCTGTGAAGCTCGGGACTAGATAAATTAACGGCCTTAGAGCTTATGTCTGGTTCTATTTAGCAAAGTAACAATAAAATGTGCATATCTTTTTTTATTGGATTACTAAAGGTGTGATGAAATACTGTACTTAAGTTCACAAAACCTCATTAGTTTTTTTGACTTATTTATAATATTTACAATAACAATAAATATAATATCCGTTTTGCTTTCGACTATATAATGACGACATCGATTTTTATACCACTACGTTGGCAAATAAGCATGCGGACCGCCTGATAGTAAGCGGTTACCGCCGCTTTAGGACGCTTGTAACGCCACTGGAATCAATCCCGTATTGCCGACCATTCAAAAATCTGTTCACAGGGTATGAAGAACTCCTGCCCCGTATACAAAATCTATGCTCAGGGTATGAAGAACTCCTGCCCCCATATACAAAATCCTTTTCTATTCACTCTCGTGCTACCGCTATATGGCAATACATTTTCCGCATTAACGTAATTGCAATATAAGAACAGAACAGCGAGCAGACAGAAATCACGTTACTTACAAGTGACACAAATGTCAAAATTATCCCAATTAATTATAATCCCTGACACAGGTACAAAAATGCAAATGAAACAAAATAACGAGTTTTTAAGCTGTGTCTGATAAAATGCAGAATTAATATAAAGACAGGTAACGGTTCACTGGGTTTGGTTGTGCTTAAAGAAGATTTTATTAAAGCCGCCTCGTACGCGATATTAAAATATTGTACTTACGTATTTATTGTTTTCGAGGTTTGCCTTTTAAATGTATTTAATATTATCATCATGTAGTCGTGGTGGCCGAGTGGTTCGAGCAGTTGCCTGCGACACAAAGATTGCAAGTTCGGATCCCGACTGTACCAATGAGTTTTTCTGAGCTTGAGTACAGTGATTAGTCACATCACGAGCTATTGGAGCGCGTGAGGATATTATTCCAAATTATATTATAAAATTAGTTACAAATTTGTATCTGATTCTTAATTTTATTATGGAGTCGACTATATTACCAAGAATCTGGAGTAAGACGAATCTGGATTAACCAAGATTACCAATCTGGAGTACGTTGCATTCGGAAAACGACGAACAAACGACGAACAAATCGTTTGTTCCCGAACAAACGATTTTAAATAATTTAGTTGGGGCCTAATATACCTCTGGCGGAAAGTGGGTGTGTGGGTATTACCTATACACCTCTGCCTACCCCTTCGGGGACCCTTGTGGGAAGGCGTGAGGATATATATATATAGTTGGGGCCTTAGTTATTTTTTGCCCCGGGGCCTTTGGTTATCTAGCTACACCACTGAGTGAGAGAGCCTGGTAACGTCTAGCGTCGTTGGCTTACAACCCGATGGGCAATACGCCTCTTGTGTGCTATTGTTGTGAGAAAATATACAATACAAGTAATTTCTCTAACAGATTGTAAAGTTTGAGAGGTATTAAGACTTCATTTATTGTTGTTAGTAATAATTTGGAATGCAGACAATGGCGACTGTGAAGGGTTCTTCTCAATTAATAGCCGACAGGTTTCAAAGTTAATTGTTTTGCAATACATTTTCCTTTTAAGATCACTGCGTTTGTGATCCAGACAAAATTTCTGACGCAGCTATTATATCACGTTTATAAAAATAATATTAGGATACTAGTCCTTTAGTGTACTTAATAATGTTAAAAGGATACCTACTTGTCGCGTAAAGATCGCAAGTTCAAATCCCGACTGTACCAATGAGTTTATCTGATCTTAAGTCTAGTGATTAGTCACACCACGAGCATTACGGTGAAGGAAAACATGGAGAGGAAACCTGCATACGTCTGAGAAGCAATTCAATGGCGTACGTATAGTCACAACATTTAGTAACAAAAATTAACTACTTATTATAGCGTTGGTTTCAAGGCAAGATAATAAATCCGTTTCATATAAAATGTGATATTGTGCGGCTACGCTCCGCTGCGTAGCGCTCGACTACGCCGTAGCTCGTAGCATTTATGATTATAATCGATTTTACGACTGTCTTTAATATTGCTTTATCAATTAATATTATTTTACGAGTGTACTTTGTCTGCTTATTTACTATAGCGCCCCTGGGATGTGCTAAGGCAAAGTGCAGGAGGGCACTGGTGCGTTCCTCAGGAGATCCCAGAGTCCTCCTATATTCACAGAGGATGGCCACCGAGGGGGTTTTAGTGAGTAAAACTCTCACATAACCCGTTCGTCCCCCCCAGGACGGTCGGGTAACTATAAAAGGTTTCCCCCTCGAAAAAAAAAA
>JACCPG010001394.1:0-24429 GCA_016069955.1 Drepana arcuata
GTGTCTCCGAAGGGGTAGGCAGAGGTGTGTAGATAGTACCCAAATATCCATTTTCCGCTAGAAATACATAAGGTGCCAACCGGGACAGATGGCGAGTCCATCGCCGTTACTCAAGCACGACTATACATACGCCTTTGAATTCCTTCTCAGACGTATGCAGGTTTCCTCTCGATGTTTTCCTTCACCGTAAAGCTCGTGGTGTGACTAAAAACTGTACCTACTCTGATCAGGTTCAGAAAAACTCACTGATACAGTCGAGGTTCGAATTTGTAATCATTGCGACTACTTGAACCACTCGGGTTCTAGAATAAATAAAGAAATAAGGAAATAAGCCAGTAGGCCTGTCACGTGGTCAGTTTGTGTGGAATGGGCGCAAGCCATAATATAAGTATCATTTGGTTCCTGTTGTTGTATTGTAGCGCTTATGTTAGCAAGCCAGCGGCCAGGAGCGAGCCGGATGCTGTGCGCGGTGGCTACAGTAGCTGGGAGCACAATGGCCGGAGACGTCGCGACAATGGCGCACAATAGTACTTTAGCTACGATAAAGACGTTCCTTCAGGGTTGACCTCGCCACGCGGCTATACACTTGCTGGAACCGGCACTGAGACAAGTTGCGCCGGTAACCGCTTACTATCAGGCAGACTGCATGCTTGTTTGGCACCTGTGGCATATAAAATACTCTGTGGGACGAATTATACACACAGAACCAGTGGAAAACTAAGTAAAGATATTAACTAATTATTCCACGACGCAATGGTATCTTTGCATGCATGTACGTGGGTTATTAAGAAAAATCATTGGTACATTATTGTGGCTCTCTATTGCAATTATTAGACAAACAATTGAATCTCTTCCAGCAGGAAGCGAGGAGCAAGGAGTAAGGAAATGTCAACAATAACGGCCACTAAACAATGGCTGCACAATAGTCCCATTTGCGGATTGCTCTCATCGCGCGCCGGTCGGGATTCAATACGCTCGCTCTTGCGGTCGCTGTAATAAGGGAGGGGGGGGACACGCGCCTGATGGCAAGCGGCCACCGCCTGTAGACGGTAGCAACATGTCCAAAAACCCCATCCTGTAGGTCACCTGGAAGGTCACTTACTACGCGTATGACGTAAGCTGTTATTGGAAAAGAAGTCTGTCCTCCATCTTGTGTTACCGACCGAAAAGACTCGTCCTTATCAACCTTGACCCTGTATAAATACTTTACATGTGACTATTTCTTTATTCTGGTATTAGTATTTGTGCTAATGCCGAAAAGTATAGTACGAATCATAAAAAAGGTTGAATATAAACAATAGTTTCCGTGTCCAATTTGTGTCATTAATTGGAGGCGAGCCGCCCGCCCTCCGGCCTCCGCCCTCCGCGGCCGCCGCCGGCGAAGGCACCTCAACTTCAATCAATGAGCGAACAGGGGTTATTTAAAAAGTATTCCTTTATTTACTCCCAACTTGTGCATGTCCGACCCGACCCTCAGCGCAGCCTCAGTTATACAAGTGGTAGAACACGAAGCATATAATAGTTATTGTTGTTATTTGTGTAAGTATATATTATTGTCTTTATCTTCATAATTATATATGTGGCGCCATCTAATGTCCAAGTATTCAAGTGCCGTGACGTTAGAAGAAAATATCTATAATGGTTCCCTTTTCTTTTTTTCTCTTGATTCGTACAATATTTTAAACACAGTTCAATGTTATTTTAATATATGTAATACAGTAATTAACAATATTTACAAAGAACAGTTGAAAATAACTACTTACAGATAAAATATTTGTCCCAAATCGGTATCCCGAGGCAACGTGCCAAGAAGACTAGCAGCATTGCCACGCTGGATAGCAATGCTTATTCTCTGAGCGAGATATGTTCCAGCCCACCTGTCACGAGAGATCTCGACTAGACGGCGCGAGACCTCTTTAAAAAGATGGTGAGCCTCAGGACCCCAAGTAATACAGTAATGTTTATAGTAAAGTGTAATATTAATGAAGAGTTCATCTTCCAACAGAACTTATACCTATATGTAAACGTGTTCAATAGAATTTGGAGTTCGTTATTGGGAAAATACGACTCGACTAGATTTCCGAATTGCAAGCTAAGTGCAAAAACAACCGATAGGAAACAGTTGATAGTCGGCGCCGCTGTTGTAACAATAGCCTTATTCGATGAGTACTTATTGTATTCATAGGCCATGCGTCTACTGTACACGTACTTGTTAACAGACAAACCTATGTACGTTCCTATTCACGTAACAAATATGAAATTGAATTGGATGACATTCGGCATAGAGATTATTAGCTGGATATATACGAGTATGTGGTGTGTGGTGTACTACCAAATAGTACTTGAAGAGCTGGCCTTGCAGGGTGCATGCCTGACACTGTAGGAACACTTTATGTACACCTCATGAGGTGTTGAACCTCACTTTAGTATGCGTGACAAATGAAATCCAGCATAATGCCAATATACTAATTTTCTTTGTTACAATACAAAGGCGAATAAGTGAAATAATGTGTAATGTCAAATGCCATTTGGCGGCAAATTCGAATGTCAGGGGGAAGCCTTTATATCGGCGCTAATTTTGTTAAGGCGACGTCGGTTGGTTTAGTTATGCCTGAACACATATACAAATATATTTAATTCTACGAAAACAAAAACAGTTGCGCGCGATACCGCTAGTAGTCAATGAGTTGTTGTAACGCAATAGCGCAATATGCGAAGCGAATGCAACGATCGCTGATAAAACACAACACGCGCAAGCATTATATTATATTGCTGGGTTTATATAAGTTGTGTTATACAGTGCGCACGCGCACGCGGGCCGCCACGATGCTGCTGCTGCTGGGCGGCGTGCTCGCGCTCGGCTGCGGCCTGGCTGGTAGCTATACACCCTGCCTTGTAGATAATGGCTCACCATATATAGACGCACTGCCACGGGGGGCCGAGTGCATCAACACTCGCTTGCCGCCTTAGCTATAGTTAGGTGCTTACGACAGATGGCGAGGCCAACGCTGTTCCTAAAGCACGACTATACGTATGCATGTCTTGTTCTCACACGTATGCAGGTTGCATTGCGACGTTTGCCTTCACCGTGCAGCTCGTGGTGTGACTGATCACTTAGCTGAGTTCCAACTGAATAGCAGGCAGTGCCTCTGGATACAACGCGAGTGCCCAATTAGCAGAGGAGGAGAGCCTGCGCCGGCAGCTGCTGCGCAACAACTACGACTACTCGGACAGCCTGAGCCTGGAGCTGGCCCCCCCCGCGCCCGCGAGCCCGCGCCGCCCCCCGCCCTACCCCCCGCCCCGCCCAAGGACCTGCTCTACTACATGGACGACGCCCGCCTGCGCCTGCGCGCCGACAGCGCCGCCAACGTACACAGAGGACCCAAGCAAGGCACGCGGCGGCCTCGATATTGGATGCTTGAGGTCTGCTCTGCTTTACGTGAGGAATAACGTTTTCTATATAATTATGATGATGAGACGCAGCGGTTACTTCTACCATACAAATAATAAAAATATATCCTCACGCCTTCCCACAAGGGTCCCCGAAGGGGTAGGCAGAGGTGCACTTTCCGCCAGAGGTATATTAGGTGCCAACGTGACAGATGGCGAGTCCATCACCGTTTGACTAATCACTGTACTTAAGTTTAGAAAAACTCATTGATACAGTCGGGGTTCAAACTTGCGATCTTTATGTCGCAGGCAACTGCTCGAACCACTCGGCCACTTTTTCTCGACGACTTTTTCCACCATACTTACAAATGTTGCCATTATTGCCTGAATATTCACTGATCTTATATACTGCACTGAGTCAGCTCAGCCGACGAATGAGTTCCTAGTTTTGTGTAATCTAGCTGTAGGAACATGGAGTTTATCTTTTTTCCGTGTATTCACAGTATGCAAGTCGCTATTTTTCTTAAAATTTACAATATTCTTTCTAGCATATAACAAATTTTGTAATATGTATTGACATGGTACGGTCAATATGTCAAATTTCCTTGAATAATTCTCTGAGAGAATCCCGAGGCTTAAGGCTATAAATTGCACGAATAGCCCGCTTCTGCAGCACAAAAATAGATCCAATGTCTGCAGCATTACCCCATAAAAGAATGCTGTAAGACATGACACTATGAAAATAGCCGAAATAAGCTAAACGGGCTGTGTTGATATCAGTCAAATGTCTGATTTTTCTTACCGCGAATGCTGCAGAGCTGAGTCTATTCGCCAATCCATTAATGTGGGGGCCCCATTGCAATTTGTGATCCAATGTGACTCCAAGGAAGACTGTTGAATACACAAGATCCAACTTCTCGGTATTTATAACTATAGGGGTAGTTAAAATCATTTTCACATTAGGCATTGTAAATTTAATACATTTCGTTTTCCTAGCACTAACCAAATTCAGTACCAAATTATTGGCACTAAACCAATGAATCACATCAGAGAGAGCATTATTTACATCGTCAAAGTTTTCTTTCTGTCGGTCTATCTTAAATAGTAAAGATGTATCATCAGCAAATAATACAATATCATGTTTATCATTTACCAGGTGAGGTAGGTCATTGATATAGATAAGAAAAAGAAATGGACCGAGAATCGAACCCTGTGGAACGCCCATAGCTACTGGGCACCCCGGAGATAGTTCCCCACGTATACACACTTTTTGTACTCGTTTACTTAAGTAAGATGATATGAGGTTAAGAGCTAAATTCTTTATACCATAGTGGTCTAACTTCCTGATCAATGTTTCGTGATGCACACAATCGAAAGCTTTGGATAGGTCACAAAAAACACCTAAAGCATCCTTTGAATCCTCCCAAGCCTTTGGAATTGTCCTAATAAGCTCGACACCTGCATCAGTAGTCGAGCCGAGTTGTGAAGCCGTATTGTTTAGTATGCATCAACTCATGTTTGTTAAAAAAGGCTAGTATCTGGTTAAGTAAAACTTTTTCAAAAATTTTGCTGAAAACTGGCAATATTGAGATTGGTCTGAAATTGTTTGGGTCGATAATGGTACAAATTTTAAATAAAGGAATGATTTTACTATATTTCATTTGATCAGGAAATTCACCACTAGCAATACACGCATTAAAAACCAATGCTAAATCTACTGCAACAATGTCAATAATGCTATTAAGAACTTTTACAGAGTGTCCCCATAAATTAGTAGACTTTTTCATATCAAGAGATTTAAAAGTTTTTATTATGTCTTCGGGGGTTAACAGTATTGAAATTGAATTCAGCATCAGATTTTTCCACATGAGCTTTAAGAACTTTTTCAGCGGAGGAAGGTGATGAAATTAAGGATTTTGTTAATTCAGAGAAGCATTGTCGTGGCGAATAAAAAACCGATATCTTTTCTTTCGCCAGATGGAAGATGAGGGGCAGATTCTACCGGAGCGTGGGTCTGCCGAGGAGCAGACCTCTGCTGGTGGAGACAGTGGGCCCTCGGCGCAGCCCCGCCGCGTGCAGACGCCGCGCCCCGGCCCGCCCGCCCCAGGCCCGCCCGCCGCCGCCCCCGCCCCCGCCCTACAGGCCGCGCTCAACACCTCTGATGCCGACGACGTCAGTGTTAGCGACTGGAAAGCCCCAGAGTTCGGTCCCTCCCGCCGCTCCGACTACAATGGAACAGCAGATGTATCACAAATGACAGTGGACCAGTACCAGGAAGTGGTGCCTCCACGTGTGGCGCAGAGCGTGGCGCGGCAGCTCGCTCCCGACCCTGAGAGTGGCTCGGACGGGCCCCAGAGGCCGGGCCTGGCCGCGGGCGAGGGCCGCTACCAGGCCTCGGACATGTCCTTCACGGAGAATGAGTATTAATATGCTGTGGCTATCAAAGTGACACTTGCAATATTGTTCAATATACCTACCTATACCTAGATGCAACCTGACATTCCAAAGAAATAATTTCGTCGCCCAAATGTTTAATGTAAAATATATGCAAATAAATCAATAAATGTTATCTGTATTCATTCATTGTTTTCTGCCAGAAGAAACTCTTGAATTAAATATTTCTTATGAGCTAATAATCTATCTCTGTGCCAAATTTCATCCTATTCGGTTCAGTAGTTTTGGCGTGGAAGAGAAACAAACAAACTCACTTACATTCGCCTTTGTTAGAAACATCATTAATTTTTACCCAATTCTAAGGATAATGTATTGAAATCAAATTTTCGAGACCCGTTGTGGCCGAGTGGTGCAGCAACCTGTGCAGGTGCCTGCAACACTAAGATAACAAGCTCGAAACTCCACTGAATCAATGAGTTTTTCTGAACTTAAGTACAGTCACACCACGAGCTTTACGGTAATGGAAAACATCGAGAGGAAACCTGCATAAATCTGAGAAGGAATTCAAAAGCCGTGCTTGCACCTAAAATATATCTCTGGCGGAAAGTGGATGTATGAATTCTACCTATAAACCTCTACCTACTCCTTTCGGAAACCCGTGTGGGAAGGCGTGAGGATATATTATGATATGTAATCCTCTCACCTTCCCACAAGGGTCCCCGAAGGGGTAGGCAGAGGTGTATAGTTAATAACCCACACACCCACTTTCCGCCAGAGGTATATTAGGTGCCAACGTGACAGATGGCGAGTCCATCGCCGTTACTCAAGCACGACTATACATACGCCTTTAATTTCTTCTCAGACGTATGCAGGTTTCCTCTCGATGTTTTCCTTCACCGTAAAGCTCGTGGTGTGACTAATCACTGTACTTAAGTTCAGAAAAACTCATTGGTACAGTCGGGATTCGAACTTGCGACCTTTGCGTCGCAGGCAACTGCTCGAACCACTCGGCCACCACGGCCTTGATGATATGTAATCATATTCAAATTCACTTGAAAAGCGAGTATGCGAGCTCTATAGTGCCTGCGTGTATAGTATATGATTGTGTGAGGGTTATTGCGAGAGCGGCCCATATCGCGGCGAGCGACACTTTATTGCCTTATCACTAAAGCCAAGCAAACACTTGTCGGCCACCATGCGCGCAGTCGTGGCCCTCCTGGTGGCGCGGCTGGTGGCGCCACCTGCCGCCACCCACGCGGCCGCCACCACCGCGGACACGCCCTCGCTTGCCACCACGCCACTGCCGCTTACTAGTGAGTGCTACTTTTTAGTCGACTTTCAAAAAGTTGATCATCGAAGAATACCTGAAATATGCAGCCTGACCGATAACATGTCCTTATTGGTAACATGTCCTTATTGGTAACATGTCCTTATTGGTAACATGTCCTTATTGGTAACATGTCCTTATTGGTAACATGTCCTTATTGGTAACGGCTTGCAGTGTACGCATTCGGCAATTACTAGTTGTATCTGTGGATGGTCAGCGGTGAGTATTGAGTGTCTCCTATGTCGAGGATCACATTACTTCATAGTATATAAGTTATCAGGCCAGGAATAGATACAGGTACACACTAAAGAAGAAGAAGAACACAATAAATAATTGAATGAAAAGCCATGCTTCTTGACACGTACTCGTAAGGGGTGGCGGTGCCCCTGGGACCCTAGCCACCGATATCTAGGAAGCTGCTCGCCAAAGCAATTCCGGCGGGACCTTACATAAAATTGTACCTACATTAATATACATAACTATGGACATGTGTACTAAAATTAATATTATAAAAAGGATTTAACATTTTTTAATCTCATCATTTCAATAAACAACCAAGTATTGATATTAGCAGTGCATGCATGTGGATCAGTTCCAGAGGGGCTCTCGGCCGTGGACTCCGAGGGCAACTGGAGCATGGAGTTCGTGAACGTGATCAAAGACGTACTCAGGCGCAACAACGACGACTATGCTGAGCTGTCGCGCAACTGGTCGCATAACTGGCTGCGCAACAGGTCCTACAACAGGTCGAGCAACTGGTCGGAGTCTCGGGCGCCGCGCTCGCCCATCACGTACTCGGTGCGGCGCCCGCCGTCCTCGCGCGCTGCCTCGCCTGACCACTTCTACTACACCAAGGTCATCATAGTGCTTTTTTCTCCAATGGTATTATTATCCTATGTGCTGGTCCAGCTAGTAAGAAATGTCATCCGTGCCTTTCTGTAGTTTTTGCGTGAAAGTGGAACAAACCTTCCACATAAACTTTCGCATTTATAATATTAGTAGGATATAATATGATTGTACACACAGCAAATGATTCAGACGGGGACTCGGTGGAGGCCTTCGGTCTCCCCTGGAACTCACGCAAACTAGAATCTTTTAGAAGAAGAGGGTTTAATTCTCATTGTACATCGCTGTACATTCCAGGCTAATGGTTCATCGCTCAATGACATGAGCGGTACAAACGCGCGGAGGTTCTTCATAGCCGCAGTGCCCGCGGCGCCCACAGTGGGGCCCTCGGCGCCGCGCCCGTATCCCAAGCACGTGAACAAACTGAGCCGCGCCGACAAGTTCCTCAAAATGATGGCGAGGAAGGGCAAGCAGACGCTGAGGGCTCCGGCGCTGCGCTCGACTGCCTTCCGCCCCGACGAGAGCCCGCCGCCGGGGATGGCGAGCCTGCCCGACGAGGAGCAGCTGGACATGGCGCCGGCCAGGGGCGGCCGCGTGCACGCGCTCAGGGAGGCGGTAAGCGGACACCTACATAGCTTCGGCCAATTAGGGGTGCCACAAAACATGTTAAGAGACTGATGAATGTGGATGAAGCGTTGAGGTCTGTAAGTCTAGATGGGACTGGAGATCTACTCTCTCTGAGAGATCAGGCGTGCTGGCATGCGTATGTGCCTAAGCACATAAGGCAAACAAAACTACTGCCTACACATAAGGGAACCTCATACAGTGTGGTGTAATGTGGGAATGTGTGAAGTCGTAAGCAGACCTCCGATCCACTAACAACAACCACACGTGGAGCACGTTCTCGTGTGAGGTGCGAGGTGCGAGGTGCGAGGTGCGAGGTGCGAGGTGCGAGGTGCGAGGTGCGAGGTGCGAGGTGCGAGGTGCGAGGTGCGAGGTGCGAGGTGCGAGGTGCTAGGTGTGGTGCGCCTGCAGGGCCGCCTGTGCGCGCGCCACGTGCTGCTGCCGGAGGGGCCCAAGTACGGGCCCGCCGGCCGCAGCTACCTGCCCGCCTACTCGCCCTACCGCGGCCACCAGTTCCCCGACACGCGCCCGCCCACCATCATCCTGCCGCGCTGCTGCAACTGCTGCAAGAAGTCCGTGCTCGGCTGCGAGTAGGCCGCCCCCGCCTGCCCTGCTGTGCCTACGAGCCAGCGGGCGGGTATCGATGCTCGCCCGATGCAACTTTAGATGTATATTATGATGTAATATTATCTATACAAATAAAAAAAAAATACTTGTGTCTGTGTAACATTATAATAACCGCTATTTAATAAATGCATATGGATGTATACACGGTACATATTATAGCAAAATAACATTTTTATTTCTTTTTGTCTGTCTGTCTGCTTGTTCCGGCTAATCTCGGAAAGGGCTCGACCGATTTTGACGGGTCTTTCACTGGCAGTATGTAAATAGGAGTAACATAGGCTACTTATATTTCAGAAACTAAACAACAACTTTTTTATTAAATTCCCCCCGGACGAAGTCGCAGGCACAGCTAGTTATAAATATAATATACGATAAATATATTTTAACTATATCCTCACGCCTTCCCACAAGGGTCCCCGAAGGGGTAGGCAGAGGTGTATAGGTGATACCCACACACCCACTTTCCGCCAGAGGTATATTAGGTGCCAACGTGACAGATGGCGAGTCCATCGCCGTTACTCCAGCACGACTATATACTATATATTATACTATATACTAGACTATATAGCCTTTGAATTTCTTCTAAAACGTATGTAGGTTTCCTCTCGATGTTTTCCTTCACCGTAAAGCTCGTGGTGTGACTAATCACTGTACTTAAGTTCAGAAAAACTCATTGGTACAGTCGGGATTCGAACTTGCGACCTTAGCGTCGCAGGCAATTGCTCGAACCACTCGGCTACCACGGCATTATTTTAACTAATTTGCTAATGAACAGTATGTACAGGTATGCTAAGTGCAGGAACTGGTCACGTTATAAAAAGCCCACAAGGGTCCCCGAAGTTGAGTAAATATATTTCTCAACTTCGGGGACCCTCGTGGGGGAAGGCGTGAGAATATATTTATTTATATTTACTCAACTATTAAAAAACCTTAAGTTAACCACTGTATGAATTAGTTCGTAGCTGATTTTGCTCTATACACGACACAGTTTGTATGAGAACAGTGGGAAGACAACTTGTGAATCCTAGCGCAGTCGTCATAATTGGGAATGTTGTATATATAAAAACACATGTGTTTGTCTATTATGTATTTATTAAGCCACTGCGATGGTACACCCGGCGCTCCAAGAGGATGGTCACACCATCGCCGCCCTCTTACTGCAAGCCGTGTTTGTAATTATTAATTGTATATTATATGTACATAATAATACTGTACGTAAGGAAATTGTGCAATCGTATGATAGATGTTTATTCCCATGCTCATATCGAAAGTATTATCCTGGGGTTTCACCATACTGTGACAGATGGCGAGTCCATCGCCGTTACTCAAGCACGACTATACATACGCCTTTGAATGTCTTCTCAGACGTATGCAGGTTTCCTCTCGATGTTTTCCTTCACCGTAAAGCTCGTGGTGTGACTAATCACTGTACTTGAGTTCAGACAAATTTATTGGTACAGTCGGGATTCGAACTTGCAATCTTTGTGTTGCAGGCAGCTAAACGAACCACCCGGCCACTTCACCATAGTACAGCCTATTTTTACATATAGTCTTATATAGTACCCAAGGGCGGCCCTAAAATTACACATATGAATAAATTTAACGAGTGTTAGCTTATTATGTTAGGTCGTGTTCCAACAACCGGCTAAGACTTACTGCTGCCTGTTCACGATGCCGACGTACTGCTTCATCCTGGAACACAACAGAACACCACCTCTTGGACGCTACCAATGCAATCATTGTACACTGCCCTACTATATTGCACTCCACATAAGGGACACATTAATGTATCCTTCTTTGCGAAGACATTTGTAACTGCCAACGTGACAGATGGCGAGTCCTTCGCCGTTTCTTAAACACGTCTTTGGAATGTCGAATACGAATTTCCTATTAAAGGCATCTAGGTCCCTCCAAACTAATCATTTCTAGTTCTACAAACTTAATTCATCGCGGGAGCACAACATGGCGCTAATTATACAATATATAAAAGATACAGTATAATATAAACTGTACCTTATTATTGTGACATGCATATGTGTGTACCTACTGTCCCGGGTACTCCTCGCTGATCACGTTCCAGTAGCGGCGGCCGCTGCTGGGGCTGTACCATGTGGGGGGTGAAGGCGTGCGGGGCCGTGAGAGGCCTCGCGGGCGCGGATGAGTGACAGGCCGAGGGGCTGAAAGGGGCCGAGAATCCACGGGGACCTGATAGTCCGCTAACAGCTGGTGGCCGCACGTCCTGTCTTCGCAGACCTGGCCTCTGCACTCGGCCTCCCGCTGCAGATGCTCCTGGCACAGGAACCTGATGAGCCTCAGCCCCAGCATGCCCAGTCCTTGCCCGCCCTGCACCAGCTGCGCGCACAGCCCGCCGACCGACCCCGCTTCAAGCGACTCATCTTTTAGTGGTCGGTTGTAGCGCTGCACCACGTAAGAGCCATCTTCTTCTTCCTCGGCCTCATCCTGCGCAGTGTACATCATGGCGGACACCTCTCGCTTAGGAGCATCATAGGTCAGTTGGTAGAGTGGCAGGTGTCCTAGTAAATACTCTATTTCGGCCGAATTCTCGCGCGGCTGCTCGAACGCTTGTAGCGGGACGCTGGCCTCTTTCTCTGGGGGGTTGTAGAAGGTGAGGCCTTCGTTTGAGTCACCCGACGAGCTATGTGGGACGTGCTTAGCCAGGAACACGAGCTCTTGGAGTGAAGGCCCGACTTCTTGGCCCTCAGCCTCCTCTTCTGATCCGGAGTTCATAATGTTGGTGCCATAGAAGGGTCCGCCAGCTTGTGGCCACCATCCTCCCGTGGCCTCCCCTCCCATCAGCCCCGCCTCCCCCTCCGTCAGTGGCACCAATAATTGAAGGTTGGACAGAGGCATTTGCTGTGCCTAGACGAAAACACACACACAAGTAATGTTTGTAATATGGGAACTAGTTAATGATACATACACACATACATACATATAATCACGCCTCTTTCCCGTAGGGGTAGGCAGAGACCACTTCTTTCCACTTGCTACGATGTACATACTTGTTTCGCTTCGTCCACTTTCATTATTCCCTTCATACATACTCGTAGTCTTCGGTTTAGGGTACTCTTGACCTGACCTTTTTTCAAGACGTCCCTAATTTGGTCTAGAAACGTCCGCCTAGGTCTACCCCTTCCAACATTTTCATTCACTCTCGCCTTATATACTTTTTTCGTTAATGATTAACTTTTATATAGATATGGTGTCCAAGACTAAGGAACAAATACTCGTGTTTACAACCCAAGTATCTGCTCTCAACGAGCCCGCGAGCTTAGTTAAGTTACGCAGCCAGGACCCCCGACCCTTAGACCAAATAATAGTTAAATGGCGTGATACCGACACCGTGGGAGCGGAGGCCTACAGTGTTAATACTCACCCTGTGTATCACATGTGTATCATACAGCGCCGCCGCCCTCTGGCACTGCAATATACAAATGTCATCAAACAGTATTCTAGTCAGACGAGCCTTTCGCTTCTGAAGTAAGATAGAGAAACGGCGATGGATTCGCCAACTGTCACGTTGGCATTTAAAATATACTTCCGCCGAAAAGTTGGTGCCTAAGAACTATCTACACATCATATATTGGTAAATACTTATTTAAAGATTATAAATAATGAGACTACGAATTAGAATAACAGTATGTATACAGACCACGAGCATTGCGAGGATCAGTTTCCCTGTCATGGTGTCGGCGATGGACGGGCCGCGGCGCGCGCCATCTCGCGGTTTTGTAGCGAACCGCATCAATCGCTTCGCCACACCTCGCGCCCGCTGATACCAATTATACAGCAGCTATCAATGTTATCAGCCTTCTCTACATTCAATTATCAGTTAGCTCTGCTCCGTGGCTACAGCCGCGTCTGTACCAATGGTATCAGGGGAAGTGTTTGCTTGTATGAAAGCCATAATCACAGGAAATACTGATCCGATTTGAAACAGTATTATTTGTATTTATCGAAAGGCTATATATATATATGCATATAATAATATACTCACGCCTTCCCACAAGGGTCCCCGAAGGGTTTGGCAGAGGTGTATAGGTCATACCCACACACCCACTTTCCGCCAGAGGTATATTAGGTGCCAACGTGACAGATGGCGAGTCCATCGCCGTTACTCAAGCACGACTATACATATGCCTTTGAACTGCTTCTCAGACGTATGCAGGTTTCCTCTCGATGTTTTCCTTCGCCGTAAAGCTCGTGGTGTGACTAATCATCAGTAGAAAACTAATTGGTACAGTCGGAATTCGAACTTGCGATCTTTGGGTCGCAGGTACCTACTCGAACCACTCGGCCACCGCGGCATATCTAAGGGATATTTAATTTCACGCAGGTGAAGCAGGGCGCTGTACATTTTGCAACGGTAGCCTGTCATTATAACGATTCCAGCTATAGTTTAGGTACACCTGCACGCAATATAAGACTAGAAGATAGATATGAGGAAGTTGAATGTAACGCAATTCATGAAAATATGTGTGGCTACTATTAGCCATATATATTTTCATGAATTTCCACCGTTCCAGTTAATATATTATGTAAACTAGGTTATGTTTTCTGCAATTTTTCATCATGGTTGTCCTTAGTAAGTGCTATATTCTGCGCGGAACTAACTAGTTGGCCACGTGTTAGGTGTGGGCGGGGGTGAGGCGGCGGGTTGCTTTGTACACATGACATTGGCAGCGATGACGTATCTCGAGATATCGCAGAGAACATGTGTCATCGTCTAGTGAGTGAATAATAGAAGTTAATTGAATAATTATACAACAATTTAACTTTTATTTGAACTCTGAACAGTGATTAGTCAGACCACGAGCTTTACGGTGAAGGAAAACATCGAGAAGAAACCACCTGCATACGTCTGAGAAGATATGTATAATCGTGCTTGACGGCGATGGACTCGCCATCTGTCACGTTGGCACCTAAAATATATCTCTGGCGGAAAGTGGGTGTACACACCTCTGCCTGCCCGTTCAGGGCCATTGTGTGAGGGTGTGAAGATATATTATCGTATTATTAAACATATGAATACATTTGAAACTAAGATAATGCCGCTGTAATCGTGTGACCCGCCAGCCGTCACCTGCTGAGTAATTTGGATAATATGCGAGAGAACACTTTCGCTAACTACACGGGCCCTCTAATATTAACGAACAATTCCTTGCTTTTAGTGTCGTTCTTACATCACAGAATAGCGAGGGTGTGACGGGGGGGTGTTGTGTGTGTGGGGGAGGAGGGGGGGGGGTGGGTCGATCGCGAGTAATTACTGATTATGTCGCCATTCATTTGGCCAGAGGAGCTCTTGAGGCGGACGGATGTTTAGAACTGGATGTGGCATTAGCTGGCTTGACGCGTGAGGGCCTCATTACTGACCTGCTCTGCTCTGCTCGAGCCACTCATAAACACTAGATAATCTAGGCATAGTTTCCGTGCTAAATGTATAGCTTATTTATAATATAACCTATATTTGATTTTGCATTGTTCCCCTTCACAATTGGTGGATATATGCTTTGACGCTCCAAAATGTTAATACAATGGACGTAATCACAATTATTATTATTAACATTTGACAAATAATAAAAAAGACGTCGCTATGGTCGTCCGTAAAGTTGGTTTACGGAAGATAGTTTAACGTGACAACGACATAACAAGATCGTGCCTTTCGCTCGCTCGCGTAGCGCTCTCGCTTCGATCGTAACGTTACAATGAGCGTAACGGGACAATGAGCGCAACGGGACAATGAGCGTAACGGGACAATGAGCGTAATGGACAATGAGTTATCCTTTTTTGTGCGTGCAGCCGGCGTTCATCGATTTATTAGACGTTGTGACGCCAAAACACTTCTTAATGTTATGATTTTTTTCTACTACCAAGATGTCATCACGCTGGCAGTCCACCTGATGGCAAGCGGTCACCGCCGCTTATGGACACTAGCAATACCAAAGCCATTATTTCACATACATGTGTATATTTTTGTGTTTGGAGATTGATTGGAGCTTCCAATCTGGTGTCGTCGTGTCAGAGTTTTTGAAAAAGAACGAATGTAACGTTTTATTCGGCACTTCTAAACACCCTAGGATATATGTGTGTGAGTGTGTGTATGTACCTTCCAGGCCGTGTACATCTGTGTCCGGCTCACACGTACCGCGCCAGGCACTGTGAATGGATCATTATATCGGCGGAGTAATTAAGTTAATACGCTGCCTACTGTATTACTTGGCCGCGTGCTCACATATACTTGTGCGACACGTACTGCAGCGAGAGATGAACACGGCCCTAAGCATCATCTTCCGTCTCCTTCATGCTACTCCAGGAGACGGCGATAGATGTGGTTTCATTGAAGACCACATCATCTCTACTTTGTTGCTTGCGATCCTGTGATGTTATGTGATGCCCACTTCCACCTTCTACCACTGCACCTCTCGCCATCGACGGGGAATTCATCTCCATACCTTGGAACCACAAAGGTCTCGCACTGTGCGCTTCCAAAGGAGTTGCCTTCCGTGAACGCTCAGGTTGTGGAATGAGCTCCCCGTTGTGGTTTTCCCTGAAGAGTGCAGCATGGAGTTCTTCAAGAAGGGTGTGAAGAGATTTCTGCAGGGTCATCCACGCGCGAGTGATACCCCTGGTGTTGCAAGCGTCCATAGGCGGCGGTAACCGCATACCATCAGGCGGGTCGCATGCTTGTTTGCCACCCATGTAGTATAAAAAAATATTGTCAATAATACACACCGTTAAGTGTTGGTGCAGTATTTTCTTTTTAGTCTACCTAGGTATTTTAAGTGGCTACTTTTAAACCATAGAAAATAGCTGTCTACTATTAACTGCTGTATCTGCGGCCAAACCCGCGTGCAGCGGCTAGTCCGTATTATTATTGCGCCGTGTCCTGAGCCCAGTGACTAAGACGCTATTTATCTACATTTTAAGTACTTTTTCAATTAACCCTTTCCACAAGAGTCCCCGAAGGATATGGCCCAGGTGTTCACCGGAGATATATTTAGGTGCAAACGTGACAGATGGCGAATCCATTGCTATTTCTCATGTATGACTTTACATACGTGATTGAATATCTTCAGAAAAGTATGCGCTATGCAGGTTTACTGTGGGAGTTTTCCTTCATCATAAAGCTAGAGCTTCGAACTTGCAATATTAACGTTGCGGGGGCTTCGAACCACTCGGCCACTACGGCTCTTTGTAAGCGTGGGAGCTTTTTTCAATGTACGATCCCCGTATCAGTTCAGTGGGCGGTGATTCAGGATCACTGGTGTTACAATAACGTGGCTTTCACATTTGTCTCGAAGACTTTAGGCAAATCGATTGTTCTTATCGGGGCGGGGAGCCCAGTGTACAACTCCTTTATGGGACATTTGGGAATGATCGGGGTTGCACGCGGCCTGATAGCGTCGCTAAAGGATCCTGCCCACTGAACATACACGACACATTTGTGCTAAGCAACAAAGGAGACGTCTTTGATCTGTGAATATGAGGCTGCGATACTTACTATTGGTTATGTTCGTTATGATATTAAAGTATCGAAACTGGCTAGACTGGTGGCGAAAAAGCACGCGGCCCGCCTAGTATCTCTCGGTATCACTGATAAAAGTGAAGGCGCAGTACTCTCTCTGCCTACCCCATCAGACCCTTTCGACCCTTGCGGGAAGGTGGGAATATATATAAAAAAAGTTATATGAGACATTTCCCGTGGTCCGTTAATTGTAACTTCGTTTCAATTAATCGTTCACGCCAGTAGTTTTGCGAATCTCTTCATTGCGGATTCGATCTGAAATAGTTACGCCTCACACGTATATATATATATATATATAATAATAACAGAAGATAATTATTTCGGTGCAGCTTACGGCACGTCGCTATCATTAATCCTTATTTACAGTATGGTGATGTGGTGATGGAGGCCAGGCCAGGCCAGTGGGCAGGCTCCCTAGCTGGGAGATAAGGCAACTATTTATTGGATGTTTCCTTTATTTTACGTTTCACTTGGTGGTTGATGAAGGTGCCAGTAGATGTATGGCCGGGCACACACACACACACACACACACACACACATATATAAAAATTTACATATGTTTTATTACAGAGTAAAAAGAAACAAAATGTTACGCGGGCCAAACAACGGGCCACATCTTATATATTTTAATGGTGGTATTCCTTTTTCTCTCATCCTCTCCTCTCATGAGATATTGTTAAAGAGACTGTTTCTACTGATCTATTAAGTGACCTATCGTCTGGTCTAGTGGTTAGAGCTCCTGACTACGAAACTTGAGGTCGCGGGTTCGAATCCCGCTGAGGGCAGATATTTGTGTGATGAACACGAGTATTTGTACCTTAGTCTTGGATGTCCTATATTTGTATGTATATATCTATCTATATAAGTAAATATATCGTTGTCTAGTTACCATAACACAAGCTTTGCTTAATTTGGGCCTCGGTCTAGGCCTTAAGAGAGGTAGGCCATAACAGGTTTCCCGTTCGAATTTGGAGCTGCCCGACTGGGGCAGGACCTCCACCTTATACAAGTCCGTAGCCAAATAACACAATTATTTGTGTTGTGTTCCTACGCGGTGAATAAGGATTCCAGTAATGAGCTCCTTGGGGAGGAGGAAGGATTTTTGTTATATTGTGTTTTTTATAGTGTGTGGACAGCAGAGGATAGAGATTAGTCCCATTATGCTGCCAACACTGTATAACTCTCTCTCTCGGTATTGTAAGCGTAAATAGGCTACGGTAACCGTTTCCATCAGGTGGGCCGTATGCTTATTTGCCACTCTCGTTGTATATAAAAAAAAGTCGATTTGTGTGGAATTGTCCCAAGGTATTTATTATTATTATAATTTTTTTATACCACATGGGTGACAAACAAGCATGCGGTCCGCCTGATGGTAAGCGGTTACCGCTGCCTATGGACGCTTGCAACACCAGGTGTATCACTCGCGCGCTGCCGACCATATATTATTATATACTTCGTCATTTGTTCTCGAGTGTCTTTAGCAGTGCTCTTGGTCCAGTCAATCAATATGAGCAGCCGCGGGACGAGGGGCTCGAGTGTCGACTATGAGTTGCAGGAGGCTGTAATCTGGAGTGGTCAAGATTGGCCTGCGATTGCTTCGGGTGTGCGGAATGGCCGCCTAAGTTTGGGTGAGTGCGACGATCATATTGACTATGGAAAAGAGATCTTATACTGCCACTTAAATAGAACACATATTCACTAAGCGCGTGAATCTTGTGCGCTTGTGTCATTATAGTCGAAGAGAAAAAACGTTAATTAAATTGACAAAATTATAATTACAACACAATTACAATGTCTGAATACATTGCCGCAATCTGGCGGACATCGCGGGCCGAGAGCCTCTAACGCGCCATTGGACAACGAATAACAGTCAAGCCTTATCACTGACCTTATACAGGACCCTTCCAATTTCTGAAAGAGAAATCACGTTGCAGTTACATGGGGAATTGAACCTTGTGTGTCGGCTGTTGGGAGTGTTAGTCGAGTGATCGTAACGTTGCAAGATTTGAAAGGATTTGGTGAAAGAAGTCGGAAATCGGGGAGTTGTCCAACAGACACATCGGTAGGACGATGTTATAGTGACGAGAGTATAGCGGGGGATTCCTTTATACAGGAGGTACAACATATGGTAGAGGTGTGTGCAAAATATATTTAAGCAGCTGACGATGCCTTAAACCTATAGATTGCCAGTTTGAATTCCGACTGTTCCAATCAGCACTTATGTATAATAAATAATCACACGGCGAGCTTTACCGGGATTTAAACCTGTACTTTAGACTCGTCAAACTACTCAAACTACTTGGATACTATTATGACAAAATGCGTATTCGTACCAAAACTATATAAGTCTTTTTATGTCAACAGAAATTGGACTGGACCGTATTTTAAGTAGATGGGAGAGAGTGTGCAGGTAGATAAAGTTCTCCTTCCCTCCCCGCAAGACTTGTAGGCTCTGGCTCTCGTCACTAAGCGAGCACCCTAATAGTCTGTAGCCAGCGTCACCCGCGGGTGTGTCATTTAATATATTAAGCCAACTCCCAGTGGCGGGCTATCGCACAATCTTTTATTAGCACTTAGTGCGGGGCCGCCGTAGGAACACATCGATGACGTCATCTCATTGATAGTAATAATTAAAGGAGGCTTTCGAGTCCCTCACCCAGAGAACAGAGCGTCATTTCATGATAAACTTTTTGACTTTGACGACCGTGGTCTAGTGGTTAGATTAGAGCTACTGACTGCGAAACTCGAGGTCGCGGGTTCGAATCCCGCTGAGGGCAGATATTTGTGTGATGAACACGAGTATTTGTACCTTAGTCTTTTATGTCCTATTTATTTATGTACATAGATAGATACATATCTATCTATATAAGTAAATACATCGTTGTCTAGCCATAACACAAGCCATTTACCATAACACAAGCTTCGCTTACTGTGGGACTAGGTCAATTTGTATGGAATTGTCCCAGGTATTTATTTATAGACTAACAGAGCTCTTTCGGTACTTCTCCTTTCTCATCAGCCGGAGAAACTAGATCATGTTCCTCAGAATATATTTGCAGAGTGACATAAATATCACGACGACGAGGCCCTCACGAGGTAGGCAGAGTTCTCTGTTGACTTACAGACCTACATACATACATATCATCACGCCAAGTCCCTAACGGGGTAGGCAGAGAGTATAGAGCGCCAGTTCTCTCTAGACTTACAGACCTACATACATACATATCATCACGCCAAGTCCCTAACGGGGTAGGCAGAGAGTATAGAGCGCCAGTTCTCTCTAGACTTACATACCTCTTTCGCTTCGTCCACATTCGTCAGTCTCTTCATACATGCTCGTCGGTTTCGAGTACTTACAGACCTCTTTCGCTGTATTCACCTAGAAAGTGGTAGGAAGATTTACGAGGTAGGGGGGTATTTTTTTATACCAATAAGGCAGTAAGCCAGCACGTGGTCTGTCCGTAAGTAAGCGGTTACCACCTTCAATGGATGCTTGCAACACCAAGTGTACCCTACGCGTTGCCGGCGATCTATCCATACATACATACATAGCATCACGCCAAGTCCCTAACGGGGTAGGCAGAGAGTATAGAGCGCCAGTTCTCTCTAGACTTACATACCTCTTTCGCTTCGTCCACATTCATCAGTCTCTTCATACATGCTCGTCTGTTTCTAGTACTCTTGACGTTCCCGTCCTTGAGCGTCCGATCGATCCTTACAGTATATCAAAATGCTCTTCATAACTTTTGTGTAAGTTAAGGGTCTAATATATGAGTGACTTCGGCCACTAGAACTCAGAAGACAAACTCCGGGCGGCCACGTGATTGTTTAGGCTCGCTCGCCCCAAAGGAGGCTTTGATGAAAAAACTTCTCCACTCGACTGTACTTGCGTACGATACAATTGCTACTTCAGAGGGGATGCCTGCTCAGATTGACCTCAAAGAGGCCGCTAGCGGGTTCGGACAGGTACGCGACGGTGACGTCATACATACGGGGTAGGCAGAGAGAGTAGAGCGGCCAGTTCAGTGATGCCATACTCGTGTAAATCATTTTGTAATATGAATAAGATGGGAACGTCAACAGTACTCCAAGCCGGCATGTATGAAAAACTGATGAATGTGAACGAAGCGAAAGAGGTATGTAAGTCTGGAGATACTGGCGAGGGACTCGGCGTGATGACAAGAGTGTGTGTATGATATGAAGCACACACTACATAATACACAGCTATGTATGTACATAAATCGGATTTGTAGCTCACATTTGTGGTACATTGGTAAACCTTAATATAGATGGCGAGCCGTGGTGAGTGGGCTTATAAGTAACTTGTAAGTTGGTATTTGTGTTGAAGCTAATAATATTGGTGGTTTAAACCGAGCTGTTATTGCGGGACTTAGTACAAGTACTTGAGAACAAATGAAAGGGGCGTAGAGCTCTGACTTAGGTAGTAAGTAGTAAGCGACCCATATTACTTGCGTGACCAACCTTTGTGTTTTGTATGTATATTATTAGCGTTGCTTTTATTATTTCAAAAACAAATCTCGTCTCTTCATACATGCTCGCCAGTATCGAGTACGTTTCCTAATAGCCAATATTATTAATATGTGAAATGCAATCAAAAGTAAACTTCACTTACTTTATACTTAGACCATACAACGTTCATTAATGTGCCGCGATTGCTAACTAATAATGTGTGTCAATTGCGCAAACCAAAGCTCTTTTCAACTCCGTACTAAGTATGTAAACAGGATCAAACTGTAACATTAATATAGCCAACCAAGCAGCATTCCCCGCCGCACTCAATAACGACGATATAAACCCCATTTACGTTACGCTCTCTCAATAAACTACAAGCAATTATTATTTGTTATATTTTCCGACGCTACCACATAGTTCGTCTCTGTCTGTCATACTTCAATAGTACGAGAGGAAAAGAGACGGGGGAGTAGCAAATCTAACAAACCGCTTTGTCGATTGTTTGATTTCCGGCTCGCGACGCGCTACCTGTGTCAGTGAACGGGTTAGGACTAGTGCAGGGCTCGGCTGTACTCTATCGAACATTTAATTTTATAGACGCTTCAATGTGAAGGGCAACAATTGGAACAAAATGGCGTCTTATCGACTGACATATATTGCGGTGCCAACGCGACAGATGGCGAGTCTATAGCCGTTTTTCAAGCACTTATACATAAAGTATTAGTTCGTATTTATTCTTCTGCGTATGCAGGTTTCCTCTCAATATTTCCTTCACCGTAAAGCTCGTGGTGTGACTAATCACTGTACTTTAGTTCAGTTTTTTTTTTTAATTTGAACTTGCTATATTTTAAGGCAACTTTAACCACTCGGCCACCCCGACGTTCAAGCGGACTATCACGCCGAGTAGGCAGAGAATATAGAGCGCCAGTTCTCTCTAGACTTAAAACCCTAAACTACCGGCTACATCGACATCCCGCACTAGGGGCTTCCCTAGTGTCTCTCTGTCCCCATTCCCGGGCTCGATTGTCTCCGTTCTGTCCATTTGTGTTTCGATCCCCGTCTCCACTAGCTAATTGATGTCCAGCAGGACGCCCCTCCCTCTTGATAGCCTGACAGGACGTGAGCCGTGACATTTATCAACACGATTGTACATCGTGGTAATATCACGGTGTAATGTGCTCACGTGTTTGAGTATCACGTAAGTAGCTGGTAGGTTTATAAGTGCTTGCAATAAATGATTCGCGTGTCGTCGACTTGTATAGTGTTATGTTATAGGGTGTTGAGAGATTCCTGCAAGATCGGCTGCGTGCGGGCGACACACCTGGTGCCCTTAAGTAGCCGCTTACCATCAGGCGGGCCGCGAGCTTGCTTACTACTTTTGTTGTACACTATCGCATTAGGTAACCCCATAAGGATGTTGGCATCTTGAGCCTGTTAGAGGCGACGCGTGACCGATTCTCTTGGTAGTGGTACCCGCTTACCGTCAGGCATAATGTATACTTGTTTAGTATATAACAGAGAAACGCAGAACTCGCAAAGTTGAATACTACAGTTTTTAGTGTTGGCTCATGGACCTGGGCAGCTTTTAATGTTCATGAGAGCTCTGTTTTTTCAATATTACAATAAACAATAAACTTACCAGTATATTGTATGCGTCTTGCGTCATTGCCCACATTTGACGTCATCTCCATATATTACATTTGCGCGACAATGTTTGTACACATTTCAATGTACGTACGTATATGATTGCTATTATGCGTAATGTGACGCACGTAGCTCTGCAAATACAGCTGTATGGCCGAGGCAGCCTCGTGCTCGGTAGCTGTCACACATTATAACAAAATACAATGGAATGTTGTATAGGCGAGCGGATCCTAAACAAAATTTCCTTTATTATGATTGATGATAGAGCGTTATTAATTACCATTTTATAATTGTTTCCAAACAATGCCACCTAGTGACGGAATTTGGGAACAAGAATTAATTTAGTAAAAACTCATCCGGTGCTACGGCGTAGCACGGAGCTGAGAGACGGGAGCTACGCGCTCCGCCTACGGCGTAGCGGTGCTGACAGGTCCCTTCACTTACGCGCCCGAGTTGTAGCGATAATGTTACTTCAGGAGTTTTATATTGAGTCCGTGTTCACTAAGAAATTTTATTAATAGTAATTTATTTTTAAATTCATATAAGTATGTATATTACACGAAATATTACTATTCGTAAATTTGTATGTAGTACGCTTTGCTTGTACACATATAGATAAAAGTATCAGCCGAGTCCCTCACAGGGTAGGCAGAGAGCGTAGAGCGCGAGTTCTCTCTAGATTTACCTACCACTTTCGCTTCACATATGAATTAATAAATAAAGTTAAATTGTGGTATGAGCAATATAATAATCATCCTACAAGTATGGCAGATGGGTCACACGTCAATTATAGGGGAATAATATTTCAATTAGATGAGGTACTTACTATATTAATATAGTTATTATAGTTTTATTTCAGTTACTAGCTGGGTACTTATCAAATCATTTAGACGTTTATGGTAATGTCTGAGTTACTATAACACATGCTTCATGTGTGCAGACGACCGACATATAACTGACAGCAGAATGGCCGAATGTTACATCCTTTGTTGTAGTAAATTACTTAATATGGGAATTATGTTCGGTTATACGTGATATAATAACGTTCATATTTTAGTAAATGTATATGTATATATATATATATATATATATATTTACTAAATATATATTTCGGTTAAGTTCATAAAAACTCATTGGTACAGTCGGGTTTCGAACATGCGATAAGTAACTAGTTACTTACACAACCATTTTCCGTCAGCGATATTTTTCAGGTGCCAACGTTCAACGTTCAACGATGGCGGGAGCATCACCGCCACTCCGGCCCGACTGTACATATTTCTTTGAATTTCTCCTCCAACGTATGCAGGATTATATATGAATACTATACTATATTATATACGTATTCAATGTATTCTATTATTGTTATGTACATTGCAGGGAGCGGCGCCCGCTCTCTGATTGCTAGGTGTTCTTCTATCTTCGCTTGCTTCATATAACTTCGCTTACATATCGTTGTCTCGGCTGGTACCACCCGCCGCAAGGTATAGTCCCGGTTGATGTTGAAACAACAGGAGATGGGGTTATACCTTGCAGGAAGCGGCGCCACCCTCCTGTTAAC
>JACCPG010001395.1:0-10604 GCA_016069955.1 Drepana arcuata
AGACAGTTGTATAACTAACTACTGAGATAAAATATTTGACTCATCAGTATCCCGCGACAAGTGCCAAGAAGACTGGCAGCATTGCGCTGGGATAGCAGTGCTGAATTTCTGGGAGAACTAAAATAATAAAATGTATATTATTTTGCATGTTTCCTTACGGGTCGCCGAAGCGGTAAATAAAAGGTATGTATATATATGTATATATATATATATATATATATATATATATTGGTGCCAACTTGATAGATGGCGAGCATCGCAACATGCCATTGAACAAACTTTTAAAGTTTGTTAAAATGTTCAAAACCTATTACTGCTCAGTTTGGACTGTGAGTACAGTTCAACTCGAAAAATCAACCGTGGATTAGAATTTCCAGTACTTAGTCCACGGCTTAATTCATTATTTTAATGAAGTCCCGTGTTCCAGTTCGTGCTCGTCAACTATCATACATTCATCAACGTACCTGAATCTTTAGATGAAACTTTTAGTGAACATAATTTTCAGAGCTTCAGAATTCATTTGCAGTCTGCCGACTTGTAAATCTAGCGAGCGAAGTTGCTACTGCCGTCGTCACTTACCGCACGAGGCGATGGGGCCACGAAAAGTCAGACATATAACGATATCAAATTATAAAATTTAAGAGAGATAGGGCATAACGGGGCTTTCCCGTTAGAATTTGAAGCTGCCCGACTGGAGCAGGACCTCCACCTTATAGAAGTCTGTAGGATTATATACTATACTAGCTGTCCCGCTTAGCTTCGCCCGGGTGAAAAAGTAAAACTTCCAGAAACACGATCCTAGCGCCACTAGCTATCCTATCTTTTAAGTTGGAACAAACTGCACACGGTGTGCAAATTTGATTGAAATCGGTTTAGTAGTTTAGGAGCCCATCGCGGACAAACAACGTGACACGTAATTTATATATATTAAGAGTATGTATGCTTACTGGTTGGTAGCAGCATAATTTCTTTTACAATACACAGGATATCTAAATGGATAAATATTATTCATATCGGATAAGTCGTTCCTGTTATATGTGTGTTCAAACAAAAAAACGTTGCCTGTGCATGTTGTTAGTATAGATAGATATTTAGATATGAAAATTCGATGTTTTTTATATAATATAATAATAATATATCCTCACGCCTTCCCACAAGGGTCCCCGAAGGGGTAGGCAGAGGTGTATAGGTAATACCCACACACCCACCTTCCGCCAGAGGTATATTAGGTGCCAACGTGACAGATGGCGAGTCCATCGCCGTTACTCAAGCACGACTATACATACGCCTTTAAATTTCTTCTCAGACGTATGCAGGTTTCCTCTCGATGTTTCCTTCACCGTAAAGCTCGTGGTGTGACTAATCACTGTACTTAAGTTCAGAAAAACTCATTGGTACAGGCGGGATTCGAACTTGCGACCTTTGCGTCGCAGGCAACTGCTCGAACCACTCGGCCACCACGGCTCCCTATGTTTTTTCTGTAGCAGAACAATTTTATAATTTTTTATGCGGCTGAATTGAAGCGTAAGTTGTACCGTTTTTGCGGCGCACGCAACGGACGCTTTCAAGAGGTATACATTTTCCCTGTTTTTGCAACACTTTTCATTGATACTCCCTTCCTTGATTCTTTTTGATTGATTTGATTTGATTTGATTGATCATGGCATACTGTTACATACAGCCTATTCTAGCCTTTCACGATTAATGGGCTATCCAACACCTCACCCAAGAAACTCAGCATTATAATATACGTGCTGTATGGGATACAATGTATCTAAGTGCAGGCACAACACTTCTGTTCTTATTAAGACGCTACGCTTACGATTCCTCTTATTTCAAGGCCCTATTTAAATGTTTATGCTGCACTGCTTGCTACATTATAAATTTGATACACCATTCCTTACTGCTCTGCATTAATGGCGAGAATCGTTTGTCACCAGCAGGACCCGCCTTGTTTACTAATGTCTGCTCGGAATTAGCTCTCAGACTGCTGAAATTCTGGTGCATGTTCTTTAAGAAGTGAACAAATAAGAAATTGTGAATACTTTGAATATGAAAGTGTCGATACTATATAGTTTATGCAAACGCAAATACAGTCTAAAGTTATAGTTGATACAGAAAATAAAATACTAGCTGTGCCCGCGACTTCGTCCGAGTGGAATTAAAAAAAAAAAACGAAATTTTACTAAAATAAAAGTAGCCTAAGTTACTCCTTTTTATATCAGCTATCTGCCAGTGAAAGTCCCGTCAAAAATCGGATCAGCCGTTTCAGAGATTAGCCGGAACAAACAGACAGACAGACAAAAATTGTAAAAAAAAATATGTTGGTGTATGTAACGTGTACACATCCATATGCAGTTAAAAAAAAGCGGTTATTTTAATATTACAAACAGACACTCCAATTTTATTTATTTGTATAGATGAACTAATACTAAATAGTGTACTAGTGTGTAATTAAGAACTAAATAAAAAATTGTGTTAATGCAAAAATGTGTATAACTCACGTATTATATGTCTATCTTCCTTTAGAACGCACGAAGAGATTTTGAGAATACCTCCCCTGATATACGTTTGATAAGAAATAAATAATGATATAAGCTTGTGCAAGCAAGTCACGTGCTGCACAATAGCAGGGGCACGTTGAACGGCCCATTGTGGAGTTGCCCCGAGCTGAGCCACTTTGCCCCAATCTGTTCCGCGATTGCCGCTTGAAGCATGCACTTGATTCATGATATTTGACGAAGAAACTACGAACGGCTCGACATCTGACACATTTCTGAAAGGTTATTTTCCTTGGAAACGGTGGTAACTTTAGTTTTTTAACCCGAATGAAAATCTGTTTGTAAGTTTTTGACAAACACACAAATGACCTAGTTTTAGTATAGATATGTAATGAAGACGATAAGCAAGCAAACGATAAGCAACGAAATATTACGGAAACAATATTTCATAATATATCCTCACGCCTACACATTAGGGTCCCCGAAGGTAGGCAGAGGTGTATAGGTAATACCCACACACCCACTTTCCGCCAGAGATATACTAGGCGCCAACGTGATCGATGGCGAGTCCATCGCCGCGCATCATTTGAATAGTTTAATCTATGAAATATTAATAACTAGCGGTCCGTCCCGGCTTCGCACGGCTGGACATAAGACTTTTTTATCAAAGAAAATATAGCCTATATCACTCAAGGTGAATGTAGCTTCCTAATGGTGAAAGAAGTTTTCAAATCGGTTCAATAGTTTCGGAGCCTATTCAATACAAACATACTTACATACAAATCTTTCCTCTTTATTATATTAGTATAGATAAAAAAAATATGCCTGAAAGGAACTTCGAACACAAGGTACAACAAATAAAAATAAACGAACGCAGCGAGGTGATAAGAACCCTTCCAAAATGCGGATTAATCTCACCCCAATATTTACGTTTGGTACACACACTTCAGGGTTAGCATATTAAATAGGGAAATTTCCTAACTATTTTATCGCAAGTCCCACACGCGGCTATAATTCATTTTATTACGGGCTACGAGTTATATTTCTGTGTAAAACCAATTGCAGCGTCCACATCGGAATAACACTTTAGCAAAATATATGTGTACTAGCTGTGCCCGCGACTTCGTCCGCGCGGAAAAGTGATATTAAGCAGCATTTTTTTACCCCCTTAAGGGTAACATTTTTACAAACTATAAATGTATAAGAGCCTAAAAAATAAGTTTCAAGCTTCTAGCTTCAAAAATGACGAAACTTCCATACCAACTTTAATCCCCTATTTCAACCCCTTAAAACCCTTTTTCGCATTAAAAAGTAACATATGTCCTTCCTCAAGCTCTAGGCTATATCTGTACCAAATTTCATTTAAATCGGTTCAGTAGTTTAGGCGTGAAAAGGTAACAGACAGACAGAGAGTCACTTTCGCATTTATAATATTATAGTAGGGATTAAATTACCTATTATATTATTAAATAAGTAGGGATGAAATTAGTAGGGATTAGATAATAACCTTCTTAATTTTGTATTGTCATTAGTTTCACTTACGTTAAGTTAACATATGAATTACTAGCTTCGCTTTCTTGATTAGTTCAATATTCAATTATACAATCTATAAATTAAACTCATTTAAATCCGAACGATAATGACTCGGAATATGTAATTGTGCGCGCCAAAATTACCTATTTTCTTTAGGTAATTACAAACTATCAAATAACGTATTTAATACAGATCAGAATATCTACAATGTGTATATAAAACCAGCTTTGGTTGCTACGGCGTAGTCAGTCCGTAGCGATTTCGTAGAAGTTGTAGCTTACGGTTGGGATTTACTTCTACGTATACGCTACAGTGAGCAAGATCCTTCAGACTGACGACTGACTATGCTACCATATCTAACGGTTTTAAAAGATAATAAGTAGATAATAAATAATAATATATAATATATCCTCACGCCTTCCCACAAGGGTCCCCGAAGGGGTAGGCAGAGGTGTATAGGTAATACCCACACACCCACTTTCCGCCAGAGGTATATTAGGTGCCAACGTGACAGATGGCGAGTCCATCGCCGTTACTCAAGCACGACTATACATACGCCTTTGAATTTCTTCTCAGACGTATGCAGGTTTCCTCACGATGTTTCCTTCACCGTAAAGCTCGTGGTGTGACTAATCACTGTACTTAAGTTCAGAAAAACTCATTGGTACAGTCGGGATTCGAACTTGCGACCTTTGCGTCACAGGCAACTGCTCGAACCACTCGGCCACCACGGCTTATATAATAAAGGTAGATAATAAAGTAAGCTATATAACATATATTTATAAATAATTTTGCTAGACCAAATTAGGGACGTCTTGAAAAAAGGTCAGGTCAAGAGTACCCTAAACCGAAGAGCATGTATGAAGAGAATAATGAAAGTGGACGAAGCGAAGGAAGTATGTAAGGATCGTAGCAAGTGAAAAGAAGTGGTCTCTGCCTACCCCTACGGGAAAGTGGCGTGATTATATTTATGTATGTATGTATGTATGTAATTTTGCTTAAAAAAATCCCTAAAGTTACCATTACTTTGGTAGCTCCGTCTACTATTAACACTTGGATTATTAATCATTTTTAATGAGTTAGTGCTCACAAAATATTTTCGAGAGCATCATTACTTTTTCAATTAATTCTTGTTATGTGTTAATTCATTTGTGATTACTATAATCAAACAATATTTTATGATTCAAATAAGTCAAAAAAACAAAATGCAATAGCCGTGGTGGCCGAGTGGTTCGAGCAGCTGCCCGCGACACAAAGATCGCAAGTTCGAATCCCGACTGTACAAATGAGTTTTTCTGAACTTAAGTACAGTGATTAGTCACACCACGAGCTTTACGGTGAAGGAAAACATCGTGAGGTAATCGCATACGTCTGAGAAGAAATTCAAAGGCGTATGTATAGTCGTGCTTGAGTAACGGCGATGGACTCGCCATCTGTCGCGTTAGCGCCTAATATACTTCTGGAGGAAAGTGGGTGTGTGGTTATTACCCATACACCTCTGCCTACCCCGTCGGGGACCCTTGTGGGAAGGCGTGAGGCGTGAAAATGCAATTTTCAATATATAAGGTACATTACTAAAACAGCAATGAAGCAAATTACTACATGTAATTATAAAGGCAAGACTTCTGATTTAATTTTTTAAAACATACCATACAGTTTTGATAATTGTCTCTCGTTTTTTAAAGACAATTATCAATTAGATTTTTACTACTTACTAACTATTATTATATTTACGTTACCTCCCTATTTACGTCCCTGTTACTAGGGACGTGGTTCCTTGGCGTCGAGGTTAATATAACGATTTTGTCCAGTATATAAAAACTAACTGTTATGTTTTCTGTTTCGGCTTGCTTCGGTACCCCATTGTGGAAAGGTTTTTATTAAATGTTTCTCAGATACCGAAAATATTATCTGGATAGCATATCATCAAATATAAGCAAAACGTTATAGTCAAGATATGAAAGCGAAAGAGTTCTAGAGAGAGCTGGCGCTCCAACCATGTAAGAAACTCGACGTGATGATCTGAATGTACGTTTACAAATTATTGAGTGAATTTTCAGTATAACTGAATTTTATTGTCGTTATGACACGGCGATAAATGTAAAAAATTACTCGTTCGAATTGAGTCTTTTAAGAAAGTAGTACTGGTTTTTTTCTTATGTTCAGCATAGTTCCAAAGCACGCAATCAAGTGAATGTTTCATAATGAACAGGGTCGTGGTCTGTGGAACCAATTAGCGTTGGACGCAGCGTCACGGTAGCGGCCTAGCGGCCCAAGTTTTAATGGCCTCCGCTTCAGATAAGAGCCCCAACTCAAGGCGGGCTGTTTAATTTAATAACTAGTGTTAAGGACGACCACTTTACTGTAATGTTGGCAAAACTTCGACAATTCATTGGTGTAATCGATTTTTTGTTTCACGTTGGTGCCACAAATACTTACGATTTCTTCATTTAGTCAAGGTTGCCGGTAGTAGGCAGAGGAAAATATAATATTGTTGCCAAATATTATCTGTGGCCCAAGGCTAAGCAGAATGCCATAGACACGAGTTCTATAGCAAGCTCGGACATCTTGTTTTTGGAAGGGGGATCGCGTGGCGTTCTGAGGAGTCAGTCGTTTTCTAATATTAGATTTGTAATAATAACTAAGTGCCTAATTCGTTTTAAACAAAGGTACTGATTATAATAAATGTATTGATAGGTCGTTACTATCTATTATCTATTATCTATTACATATAATAAATCTGTAGAAAAATCGTTTTTGTACATCGAATATATTTCAAAAAAAATTTGCTAGGGTGTTTGAGGATAACCAACAGAACCCATTTCCAGCATTTTTGGAATTTTTGTCTGTTTGTCTGTTTGTCTGTTTGTCTGCAAGCATGTTCACGTATCACCTGAAATATACGAAACCAATGTAGATAACTTTTATGCGTAATAATTGTTCGCAGCTAGAGGTATTACTTAGTTTTTGTTTCATCGCAATCGGTTCACTCTATCAAGAGATATTAGATAATATGTATTAAAAAAATTCTCACACACGCAATTCAGTTACTTGAAACACCAAAATAGAACGAAAGTTGACTTTCATATTCGATAGATGGCGTTGTGTGTTCCGAATTGTTTAGAAATAAGGTGTTGGTTGTCTGGAATTTTTTATACATAGGTTTGGTCATTATTTTGAAGTAACGAAATTGAATCGAGTAGGTAGATATAATTTCTTCGTAGTTAGAAAAGTGTCATTCGTTCGAAAGTTTGTGATTTCGACCCGTTTTTATCGCAACACGTACAAATGATTTGAATTGTTGTGTTTTTAAATTTGTATATAAATAGGTGTTCGGTAATTTCTATGGTGTTGGTTTTCACCCGACAGTTTTGATTGAATTTATTTGATTTATTATAGGTTTGAAATTTATGTAAGGATCGTAGCAAATGGAAAGAAGTGATCTCTGCCTACCCCTACGGGAAAGAGGCGTAATTATATATGTATGTATGTATATTGATATTTATTTCCCTTGAAAATACATTCTATAAAAAAAAATACTTTCGCCGCGTAGCCGGAATGCGAAAAGGATGAGACTAAGTAGGTCTCCGGAATCAGAAGAAGCGCGGTATTGGATGACCGGCATGGTGCTTTACCAGGCACTCTGAATTCACGTGAATTTGAAATATTCACGGAAAGGGAATCGCGCTTAAGTTCGCAAAGAACTCTGACCGCGACTTTGCGCTCCCAGGAGAGCATCGAGGAACGCGAAGTGCGTCTATCAGCTGATCGAGAGCGTTGCGCCCTCTCAAGCGAGAATTGGTCTCTGTTGTCCATAGAAGATATAGTTATGAGTAGAAGAATAAACCCGCTCACTCAGTACGTCTTGCAAACATCGACAGTTGGTGGGGAACAAATTAAAAGAGAGTCAAGCAAATCAGAGCACGTGAATGAATTTTTACATCTAGGAAGCATGTTCACACGAGGGGGAAAGTATGAAAAAGATATTGAAAGAGGGATAACTGCCGGTAATAAGGTGAATGGGGCCATGTCGGCGTTGATGGGCAGTAAAAGTCTGAGTAAGAATGCTCGAGTTGCTGTCCACAAAGTGAAATTGGTGCCTTTTTTATTCTATGGCAGCGAATCCTGGGTATGTCAAGGAAGTATGAAAATAGCTTAAATGCAGTTGAGGTGCGACCTCTTCGAAAAATATCCTAAATCGAATCTGTAATGAAAAGATTCGCAAATCAACTGGCGTGAATAAGGGCGTGATTGTAAAGATGAAGAAAGACATGTTATGTTGGTTTGGACATATAGAAGGGATGGGTAAAGAAAGATTGACGAAACAGATACACCTACAAAGCAAAAGTGTGTGCAAGAAGAGGTATAGGAAGATCACGTTTCAACTACCTATATGAAATTAATCGGACGCTCAAGGGCGGGAACGTCAAGAATACTCGAAACCGACGGGCATGTATGAAGAGACTGATGAATGTGGACGAAGCGAAAGAGGTCTAGAGAGAACTGGCACTCTATACCCTCTGCCTACTCCGTCAGGGACTCGACGTGATCGTATGTGTGTATGTAAAAGAGAATATGCGTCAGAAATAAATTACGATTCAAAAAGTTTGAAGAAACACTGCAAAACTTCTGATCAAATTTAACGCCAGTACAGCGTCAAATATTTGATAGAGTGTGATGTAGTGTACAAAATACACTGTGAGAAATACTGTTTTTAGATGCACCCGATGGAACTCAGAAAACTTTTTGAGAAAAATTTAAATAACATTGGCTAACCAAAATTCGAATTAGGAGGCAAAATAAAATTGCTATTGGCGCTGTCTCCTCGGGAATAACAGCAACATTGTCTGGAGGATAAATCTTCACATACAACGTTTAAAAAACCCATCGATTTGGAGCACCCAGAAAGTCCCGTTTGCGACGTGTCTCTATCGCAATAGTGATAAAGCCAGGGTTTTATGCAATTGCTTACTTATAATTTGGGACGAGATTACGATGGCAAACCGCAAAGCTGTGGAAGCCATACATATAGAAAAATTATCGGCCAATGGGAGATGCTAGGGTGCTTTTCTGTTGTGACTTCAGGCAGACACTCCTTATAACCCGAGGATCGAGAGCTGGTAGGTGCCTGTCTAAAGTCTAAGTATTTTATGGCGTAGTGTTTTATCGACTCATTTGAACTTTCATATGCGAGCCAATTTAAGAGGCACCCTAAACGCGCAGAATTTCACAAATTTCTGCAATGCCATCTGATGACGGTACATATACCATTCAAGCAGGTGGTAAAATAATTTCACAAATTTCTGGAATGCCATCTGATGACGGTACATGTCCCATACAAGCAGGTGGTAAAATAATTTCACAAATTTCTGTAATGCCATCTGATGACGGTACATATCCCATACAAGCAGGTGGTAAAATAATTTCACAAATTTCTGCAATGCCATCTGATGACGGTACATATCCCATACAAGCAGGTGGTAAAATAATTTCACAAATTTCTGCAATGCCCTCTGATGACGGTACATATCCCATACAAGCAGGTGGTAAAATAATTTCACAAATTTCTGCAATGCCATCTGATGACGGTACATATCCGATACAAGCAGGTGGTAAAATAATTTCACAAATTTCTGCAATGCCATCTGATGACGGTACATATCCCATACAAGCAGGTGGTAAAATAATTTCACAAATTTCTGCAATGCAATCTGATGACGGTACATATCCCATACAAGCAGGTGGTAAAATAATTTCACAAATTTCTGCAATGCCATCTGATGACGGTACATATCCCATACAAGCAGGTGGTAAAATAACTACACAAATTTCTGCAATGCCATCTGATGACGGTACATATCCCATACAAGCAGGTGGTAAAATAATTTTAGTCGAGAGCCTCTATTGTTCTGTTGCCTCACAGCTGGAGCTCATTTCCTCTATATTTGGGGAGCCCACAGAGATCACAAACCCCTCAAAACAACCAAGCAGCAACGCTCAATTGAAATGTTTCTAGGGAAAGAAGGGAATATGCATCTATTAACACGGTTATGAACGAAAAAGATGTCGCCAAATATGCGGTAGAGTCGTATGATTTCCTAAATACACACAATTTATTTAAAAGTCGGAGGACCAATAACCGGCACTCGGCTAAAAGTAACAAATCTTCAACGAAACCAAAATCTTAACAGTATTCCCAATTATTTTCCTTTTTGATTCAAACGTGTGCAATTCCCAGTTGGCCTCCGTTACGCTATGACTATTAACAAAGTCTAAGGGCAAACATTATCCGTTGCGGGGTTAGACCTCACTCATCATTGCTTTTCAAATTAAATTTTTTATCGTGTTAGAAACCCAAATAACCTTTTTATATTTGCTAACATAGTACATGAGAAGCATTAACATAATCAAGTGCCTCATTAAATAAAGTTTTTATGTGCTTTATTCGCAAATTCTTTATTAGTTCGTAGCTTACATTACCCCCTTCTTATTGAACGAAACGTGTATATAGCACTATTATCTAAGCGACGCATTTTAGTTTTCGACAACCACGCGAACGAAGTCGCGGGCA